>ML807549.1:100995-130386 GCA_009831015.1 Picea engelmannii
TATCATCAGATTAGAATGAAGGAAGAAGATATCACAAAAACAACATTCTGAACTCATGAAGGCCATTATGAATTTTTGGTCATGCCTTTTGGCCTTACAAATGCACCTTCCACATTCCAAGGGTTGATGAATTCTATTTTCAAGCCCTTCCTTCAAAAATTTGTGATAGTATTTTTTGATGATATACTAATCTATAGCAAGTCTTGGGAGGATCATGTGAGACATGTTGACAAGGTGCTACAACTACTAAAGGAGCAACAACTATATGCCAAACCATCCAAATGTTTCATTTGAGTGAAGAAGGTAGAGTAGTTGGGTCATATTGTATCTCATGAAGGTGTCAAGGTAGACCCTAACAATATTAAGGCCATGATGGACTGGTCGATTCCCAAAACATTGAAGAATCTTAGAGGATTGTTGGGTTTGACAGGTTACTACTGCAAGTTTGTTCGGCACTATGGAAGAATAGTAGCACCTTTAACGACACTAACTAAGAGGGATGCATTTTCATGGAATCTAGAGGAAAATAAAGCTTTTGAACAACTTAAAGAGGTGATGTTCAAAGCTCCTATCTTGACCACTCCAAACTTCACAAAAACCTTTATTGTGGAATGTGATGCCTCAGGAAATGGAATTGGTGCTATCCTAATGCAAGAAGGAATGCCCCTAGCTTTTGAAAGTCGACCACTCAAGGGAAAGGACTTACACAAAACCATTTATGAGAAGGAAATGATGGCAATACTACATGCATTGAAGAAATGGTGTCCTTACCTAATAGGTAGGCACTTCAAGGTCAAAACAGATCATGATAGTCTTAAATACTTCTTGGAATAAAGACTATCTTCAGAAGAACAATAAAAATGGGTAACCAAGATATTGGGTTATGATTTTGAAATCGTCTATAAAAAGGGGAAGAAAAATGTTGTGGTAGATGCACTCTCAAGAAAGGATGAATATGTTGAGGCCTTTCTCTGTGCTATCTCGATCATCCAACCCGATTGGATAATAGAAGCAAGGGATGAATGGAAGAATGATGAAAAAGTGTGGGCTCTCATTCAAAGGTTGCAGCAGGATTCCAGTGCATCAGATACATTTACATGGAAAAGTAATTCACTATGGTACAAACATCGCTTATATTTATGTAAGAACTCCCAACTCAAACAAAAGGTACTATTGGAATTTCACACCTCTCCAGTAGGAGGGCACTCGGGATTTTTGAAAACCTGCCATAGGGTCAAGAAGCATTTTTTTTTGGATGGCCTTAAAACTAATGTTCAAAGGTTTGTGGCAAAATGTGTGGTTTGCCAACAAAATAAGGTGGAAAAAATTAAGACCCCGGGTCTTTTACAACCATTAGCCATCCCAAGTCAGCACTGGGAGGAGGTTTCAATGGATTTCATCACAGGGTTACCGAAGTCTGAAGGAAAGAGTCTCATCATGGTGATTGTTGATAGATTGACCAAGTACACACACTTTTGTGCACTCTCACATCCCTTCAAAGCTAGTACAGTTGCCACCGCATTCATGGAGACAGTTCAAAAGCTACATGGCAGCCCCAGGATTATTGTAAGTGACAGACATCCCATCTTCACTGGACATTTTTGGATAGAATTATTGTCTTGTTTGGGTACTCATTTGGTTCATAACTCATCCTATCATCCTCAATCTGATGGACAAACCGAGATAGTGAACAAATGTCTAGAAGGCTACCTTCATGGCTTTGTCTCTGATAAACAAACACAATATTTCAAATGATTACCCTTGGCAGAATGGTGGTATAAAACTTCCTTTCATACTGCAACAAAAATGACACCATTTATGGCACTCTATGGGTACCACCCTCCTTCCATCACTTATTCTCTAAAAGAAAAATATAAGGTTCAAGCAGTGGAAGATCACATCGAGCATCAACAACAAGTTCTCCAAATCTTAAAGGACAACCTGACCACAACACAAAATCTCATGAAACAACAAGCAGATCAACATCATAGTGAAAGAAGTTTTGAAGTAGGGGATTGGGTGTTTTTAAGACTACAACCATACAAACAAATGTCCCTCAAGCAAGCCAAGAAGGATAATAAATTATCACCAAAGAACTATGGCCCTTATAAGGTGTTTCAAAAGATTGGTACTATGGCATACAAATTGGAATTGCCCGCATCTTCACGAGTACACCCAGTTTTCCATGTTTCATGCTTAAAGAAGGTTATAGGTGACAAGATCCCAGTTCAAACTATATTACCAAATCTTGATGAATAAGGAAAAATCATATTGGAGCCTGAAGCCATCACTGACACAAGAATTTTCCAGTTGAGGAATAGATCCATTTCAGAGTATCTCATTAAATGGAGGAAACTACCTACCGACTGAATATTCCACTTGGGAAGATGAGTCTTTTATACAGAAGCATCCAGAGTTACTCAAGCGTTGTGGACAACACCTGTCTCAAGGGGAGGGGCATGTTAAGCCCTAATATTGGCTCATTAAACCTTAATTGGGGCATATTACATTAGTAATGCTATTTTATTTATGTCGTCTTTATTCCATTAGTTGTAATTATACCTCCTAGTCTCCTATATATACCAAGGAGACATTTTCATTTGGAATCATCTTGTACTGGAACATTTATGTGGGGTAAAAGGAGGTTGCCCCCTCGAAGAGGCTTATTATCTGAAATTATCTCTTTTTCAAGGCGTTGAGTACTTATTCAAAGGTTTTTCTATGCTATATTGATATTTGGTTCCTAACAGAGGCTAGACAGAATTGGTCTTCCTAAGGAAGACTATGCCAAACAAACTGATATGTATACCTTTTTGCAGCTTATGCAAGACATTAATAATCACATGATCTCTTTTGAAAGGAAGGGAATCACTTCTACTTCCACCATTTGGGCCTCTACCCAGGCTGCTACTAAAAATTTCATGAGCAATAATTTTCAACCCAAGGCCATATTGCCCAAAGCTTGGTGTGATTTTTGTGAAGAACATCACCAGGAAAGCACTTGTGAAATCAGGAAAAATGTGAGGGATCAAATCTTTGGCAAGAAACCAGATACTCCTATTGTTTTCTTTGATTGGGTCCCGTGGGGTCATTTTATGGTAGTTAATACCATAAATAAATCATATTCCAATAAGGGAAAAGTTGATTCTTCCAAGACTACTTTTTCCCCTTGCACATCCATTCAAAATATTGTCTCACAAGCTTCCCACCTTTCTACTAGCCATCAAGTCATTGCTCCTCCTTCAAAGTATAATATTTTAAATCAGTTGGATAACATAAAATATGATGCTACTCTTTTGGATATGGTAATTATACCAGAACAGTAGTGACATATTAGATATTTCATGGAAGGTAAAACTTCCAACAAATTCAATCTCATGGAAGATTACGATGAAGAAGAGTCTCATGTAAATATGATAGGTGTAAATAAATTTATGAGATCTATAAATTACCCCCCTTTCTATATTTTTGTAAATATTGTAGATAGAATATGCCATTACTTCCTCATTGATGGTGGCTTAGGCCCAAGTATCATGTCAAAGATCATTATGGGAGAGTTGGGCCTCTCTTGTACAAACGAAAATGCGAGAAGCATGCTCTCCTATAATAATCAACAACAATCCATGATTGGTGAGATCAAAGATGTAACCTTAGTACTTTGCTCACATCCAAAAATATGCACCACCCTTAATATTCAAGTTACTGATATGCCTATCAGCAATTACTCAATTATTTTGGGGAGATATTGGCAATCCCTAATGGGTGGTTACTTGTCTTTATATGGGTCACATCTATCTATCCATAAGGATGGAAAGAATGTTATTTTTCTCAGAGAAGATTGTATCTCACCTTACATTGAGAAAGTTCCTGAGCTAAATGTCAATTATGTTGAGGAAAGCCTAGGTGTTTTCTCTATTTTCATAGAAGAAGATGACGTGCCACATGAACAATTTGACTATGATGATGGAATGTGGCATATGTAATTTGATGGTGCATGCTCCAGTGAAGGAAATGGAGCTCGTACTATCCTTTACTGACCTGTAGGAAAAAAATATAACTTCTCCTTCAGGTTAGAATTTGCTTGCACTAGCAATGTTGGCGAGTTTGAAGCCCTATTGTTAGGTACCGAGAATGCTTATAATTTGGGTTGTGGTCATCTTACTGTATTTGGTGATTCTGAGCTTGTAGTTAATCTTGTTAGAAAAATCTATAACCCCAATAACAAGCTGATGAAAAGATACACTCAAGTCTTTTGGGCCTTGATTTCAAATATGTTATCTTTCAACATCACTTACGCAAAAAGGGACCTTAACACAATGGCTGACAGGTTGGCAGTTTTTGTTGCCTCTCCTACTCGACAGCTATTACCGAAATGACCTAATTTCACTTTTATGTCTCTATATCGTCCACATATACCTGACAATGTTGAATCATGGAAGGTTTTCAAAAATGATGAGGATATATGTGCTTTCTTACAAAATGAACCTCTTAAACCTAAGGAAGTAATTTCTATTGAAAACAATAAGTTTCCAAAAAGGCTTGAATCCTCTTGAGAGTTCATTTTCAACGAGTCGTGTTGGTAAAAAGGAAAATACTATTGAAGAGGAGTCAAAGTGGAAAGTTGGAGACATTGTCTCAGTGAACATTGGAACCTCAGATGATCCCAAGATTCTTAAAATAGGATACCAATGTTAACAAGAGGAAAACGAAAGATTCATGGATTTTTTTTTTGAATTCAAAGACATCTTTGCTTGGTCGTATGAGGATCTTCATGGTTTTGATCCTAACATCAACCAACATGCCATTCCTATCAAGGAAGGAGAAAAACCAGTAAGGAAAAGACAAAGGCCTATAAACCCTTCCATCAAAGCTACTATTAGGAAGGAAGTCAAAAATTTACTAAAAGATCAAATCATCTTTCCGATAAAGTATTCCAAATGGGTCTCAAATATGGTTCCTGTACGGAAGAAAATTGGTGAGATCAGGTTATTTGTTGACTTTCATGATTTAAATAAAGCTATTGTTAAAGATAACTTTTCGCTTCCTAACATGGATATGATCCTACAATAGGTAGTTAGGTCTCAAGTAATGTCCCTACTTGACGGTTTTTCAAGATACAATCAAATTAGAGTCAAGAGGGATGATAAGTACGAAACCACATTCACCACTAGATGGGGAATCGTTTCCTATGAATGCATACCTTTTGGCCTGTCTAACGTAGGTGCCACATTCCAGAGAGATATGGAAATAAAGTTCGATGATTTGATCGGTAAGATAATTCAGGTTTATCTTGATGACTTAACTTTTTATTATAAAAAATGATCAAATCATTTTGGTTATCTTAGGAAAGTCTTTCTACATTGAAGAAAATTTGGTATGTCATTGAATTCTTCTAAGTCTATTTTCAGAGTTACTCAAGGAAAACTTCTTGATCATATTGTTTATGACTGTGGTATTAGTATTGACCCTGAGAGAGTTGCTACAATTATCAACCTCCCTGCTCTTACCTCTAAGGAACCTCCCTGCTCTTACCTCTAAGGAAAGTTTTCAATATTTCATGGGCACCATTAAATTTGTTAGGAGGTTTGTTCCTGACTTCGTTGTGATGGTTAATCCTATTCATGATTTGCTGAAGAAGGATATAACCTTCTCTTGGAATGATGAGGTAGAAAAGGCTTTTATAGGAATCAATAAGGCAATCAACTCTACACCAATTTTAGCCAAGCCTGATTTTAATAAAGATTTCATCATCTATATCAATGCCACATAAGAGGCAATCTTTGCCATCCTTCTTCAAGATGATGACCAAAATCAAGAAAATCCTATAGCCTATATGAGTCAAAGTTTATCAGATGATGAAATAAAGTATACTCTAATTGAAAAACATACATCCTCCTTGGTAAAGGCTATAGGCAAGTTCAAGCATTTTATTTTGGGCAAGCAAACGTAGGTAAGAGTCCCTTTTCCTGTAGTCAATTTTTTGCTTACACGACTCATATTTCAGGAAAACTTGCTCATTATCTTGCCAAGATTATGGAACATGATTTAATGATCACCACAACCAAAACTATTAAGGGACGTGATCTAGATCTTCACCTGTCTCAACACCCTGAACTAGGTGATTATTTTGAGGAAGACGAGAATTCTTTGTCGGCATTATTGTACTTGGAAACTATTGATATTAACTTGGCTGATCATCCTTGGTACAAGGATATCATATATTATCTTTTGCATTAGAATTTCCCAAGTATTTTAGATTCACATCAGCATAGAAGATTACACTTGACAGCCCCAAAGTACCTCATCCTAGGTAACATCCTTTATCGTATATCTGTTGATGGGCTACTACTAAGATGTGTTGATGATAACGTAGCCCAAAAAAAATTAAATGAAATTCATGGATCCACATATTCTAAACTCCATATTGGTGGCCATTTCGCAGCAAGGGATACTGCTTTCAAGATCATCAAGGCTGATTATTTTTTAACTCCTCGAAGTTTCAAGATTCTTTCATGTTCATTCGGGCTTGTGAAAAATGTCAAACGTTTTCTGGCAAGGACCAATTTTTATCTACGCCTTTACAACCATTTTTTCATGATTTCCCTTTGGCTAAATGGGGATTAGACTTCATCATCCCTATTAACCCTCCATATTATGTTGGACATGTATTTATCTTGATGGTAACAGATTACTTTAACAAGTAGAATGAATTCATCCCTCTTAAAAAGGCATGGGATGAGTAGGTGATCAACTTCTTAGAATCTAATATCTTCGCACGATTTGGAATTTCGCTCGAAATAATTTCAGATAATGGATCAACATTTATTTCTGCAAATTTTACTCGGTTTTTGAGTGAATTTGGAGTCAAACACTTCATCTCATCCACCTATTACCCACAGGGAAATGGGAAGGCTAAGTCAACTAACAAAAACATGGTCAAGATCCTAAAAAGTATTATCAAGGACAAGCCTTGTCAATGACACACTCTTCTCACATAGGCATTGTGGGTTGATCGTACAACCGCCAAAAACAACACTGGCCATACCCTTTTCTCTCTCTTATATGGTCAAGAAGTTGTGATGCCTATTGAACTTCAATTTACTTCCCTTCGTTTAGCAATGCAGGCTGAGGAGTTAAATTCCACTGATATTTCCCAAAGAATGAATGCTTTGTTGGCTTTAGAAGAACAAAGAAACCATGCATTGGAAAATCTGAAGAGAAGGAAACAGACAGTCAAGAAATATTTCGACAAGAATGCCAAATCTGTCAAGTTTAAAGTCAATGACAAAGTCTTTCTTTGGGACTCCACACATTATGATAAATGCAAGCACTCCAAATTCCAAAAACTATGTCTAGGTCCTTACAATATTGCTCTAGTAGTCGAAAATAATACTTACATGTTAAAGGGCTTTGAAGAGCGGTTATTCTCTTTTATGACTAATGGCTCGCATTTGAATCATTATGTTGAGCCTAGCTAACTGTTACATTTTTTGAATCAATGTTTCTTGTAAATATCAGTTTAGGTTGCATATTTGCTTTCTTTTTTTGCACTCTATTTCATCAATATTGTTCCTTCACTTTCAGTTTTGCTTGAGGTTTGATTGCAAATTCATTTTTCATTTCACTATAGCTTTATTTCTTTGTTGCTTTACCCTCAATTTTGTGGACTTTATTTCAACCTGATTTAGATGAGTCATGTACAACCACATTTTTGCCTTTCTTGCAAAAGTATGCTTCAGTATCGATAAGTAGCCATAACAGAAAGAAAGAAAATCATTTACAGTTCGCGGCCTTGTATCGTGTTGCATCTATGACCACTTTTCTCAAACTTTAGTGTTAAATCTATTCCTCCTCTCATAATTCCCTTTTCTACCTTCTACCACCCCAATTTGAAAGAGCATACTAGAGAAAAAAGAAAACTTTTAAGTATATAAACAAAAATATTCTATATCTACAAAACCAAAGAGTTAGGTTCAACCCAATACTATATTGCCTTCCCTGTGGAGTCACCAGTGTTGACTCTTAAAATCATCATGAAGTCACAAGTCTACAAAGAATTTCAAGACACATATAATTTTTGAAAAAATAATGTATATATATACACTAAGTAAATTAATAAGTGGGACCCCCTTTTGTGTCGTTTAAAAAATTCAAAGAGGATCCCATTAAAAGGATACTTGGGAACTGATGTGATTGGAAGGAGTACATTTTGTTGATACAACATGAGATTGATATTTTCTTCTCAGTGCATGTGATTGATAACAGTTTGCATCACAAGATTACTAAAATTCCCAATGCAATTCTAATCTTGAGTATTAATGTTGTACATAATCGTTATCAAAAAAGGGTTCACAATTTTTATGTTCGCAAGTCTGTGGTTTCAAATGGAAAAAAGGGTCATCATATTTCTTACTAAGTGTTATGCCACTTTTATGATAAGATTTATTTCACAACTCCTTGATAAATATGATGTGATTTATTTGAAAAAGGGTGTTCAATTTTCATATGCATATAGTATGTCGATCATATGTATACATGATCAATGATATTATGTGGTGAGGATATTTAGCAATGTTCGGAAAAACCACAGTGTTGCTAATGGATTATCAATGTTTTAGATCCATATCAGGATCCATCTTTAGGAAAAGTATCCTAGATTATAATTGAAGAGAGAAGCTTAATATAAATACTAAAGGGAAAGAAGGAAGGCTAAGGGTCGGCTAGAAAGAACCCTAATTTTTACAACAAATAATTTAAGTTATTCAAAATTTATTTGTTTTAAGGTTTTAATTTTATTTGAAATTTTTCTTCTCTTTTAAAATTTTTTAATGTTTGTTTTTAATTAAAAAGCTTAGGGTAAATTCATGAAGGTGGGTAACACTTTCATGAGAATCAGGTCTCCAAAATTTCGAAAGACCTTTTTTCGGCCTAACTAACATTTTTTTCGGCGGAAAGTCCTATTTTTTTAGCCGAACCTTTGAACGTCAAATTGAACGGTACCATTACAATGCCCTCGATTTTCGTGTACAATTTCAGCCAGATGTATTTTTTTCATCCAATAACATCTTTTCAACCAAAAGATATTTCAGCTGAAATAAATTTTCAGCCGAAATAACCTTTCGACCGAAAAAAGGTTTATATATTACCCGCACATCCTGCCTGTTATAGTTTTCCCGAATTGTTGGTTAGTTGATACCGTTTGGTGTTGGTGATAGCACTAGGTGATAGTGTTTGGTGCTGGCAATAGTGCTAGGTGATAGTGTTGCACGTCGTTGCTGTGAATGGGTGGACGAGCGATAGGGTGGGAATTAGAGCTACGGGCAAACGAACATTAGAGCTACGAGCGGTTTAGGTACATTTAGATTAGGAAATTTAAATTGATAGTATAAAATTGTTAGTTAAAAATTAGAATTTAAATTTATGTTTAGATTGTTGTCAAGGCCGTATTAGGCCCTGTCCATGTACAGGAATAATTGAAACTAGAAACTCTTGAATGATCTTGTGCTTATATGTCCCATATAGTATTATTACTCTTCCGCATAATGGAAAAATTATATAAAATTTAGATTTCCGTCTCCTTGACCCAACAAAGTAGATCAACTCTTTTTCCTCCACTTTTTTTCTTCCCTTGCCAACAATTTGTTTTCTCATTTTCTAACCTTTTTAATGTCAATAAGTCATGTTCAAAGAAGATCCCATTGGAATCGGCCTCTTAAAGGTGGCTTATCTGATTTTCTACTACTATGAGAACATCCCATTTTGAGTTGTTAAAATTTTAAGTTTGACCATTCCATAGTCACCCTTTGGTATAAAAGACTATTTATGTTATAATCTAAGTAATTATTTAACTTATTCATTTGTTTATGTTGCAACATGAGTAATTGTATGATGTAACAATCGATTGCAAGTAGAAAATTGAAATATTTGTTACCTAACATTCATAACTTTGGAGGGAGCTCGTGCAAACAAAATAGTAACAAATTTTCCACTATTAATGAGGTCATTATATTTCCCCATTGGAAATTTTTCGTGAATCTTGGAAGACATCACATCTTTTGAAATTGCTGGAAAAAGAATCAGGTGGGGGGTAATATGGCCCTGTCCATGTACATGGACAGGCCCGAATTCGGGCTTGTCCCTGTACAAGGACATGGCCAAATATGTTAAGCATTGCATGTTTTTTGTATTTGTTGCGCATTGCATTGCATGATTGTTGTTGCGCATTGCTTACTACTATACCTCATACTCCAATACCAGCTTATGGAAAACAATATTGTAATCATTATACTATATGTGATTAATAGTGCATGATATCTGTAATTATGCTAGCTTCACTAAACAATGATTGGGTCTCATAAGTAGATTCATAATAGCTAAGTATACCCTATCTTCTTTGAACATCATGTGTTTGATTTATAAGATGTGTTATGGATATATAGTATATTACAAGGAGTGTATTGCTTGTACTATAATTACCTTGGATTACATTGAGCTTATGTAAAAATGGTGTACATATTAGGTAAAGATATATGTGTTATAAACAGGTCCATAGGGTTACAGTTAACCTCTTTTGTACAAAGTTAATGTTTTTTTTCTAGCTTATTATGACAACACTTATTTGATAATCAGCTTCATAGTGATTACATCTTACATATCACAGATTTTAGATTTTAGATTTTAGATTTTATAGTCTTAGAGTGTTGACAGGGCCATATTCTGCCTTTTTCATGTATAGGGACAGGCCTGAATGCGAACATGTGTCCCTATACGTGGATAGGGCTGAATATGCCCCTGTCCATGTAAAAAGACAGGCCCGCATTCAGGACTTTCCCTGTACATGGACAAGGCCATATTCGACCCTGTACATGGACAGGGCCAAATATGGACTTGTCCATGTACAGGGACAAACCCAAATTTGGGCATGTCCCTGTACATTGACATGGAAATTTGAGCCTTTCCCTATACATGGACATGGCCAAATATAGCCCTGCCCATGTACAGGGAAAGGCCCGAATTCAGGCCTGTCCCTTTACATGGACAGGGCTGAATATGTTAAGAATTGCATTCTTATTGTATCTGTTTGTTCATTTCTTAGATAATAAATTTAAATTTTATGATTTAAATGTGTTATCGATATAGAGTATATTACAAGGAGTGTATTGCTTGTACTATAATTACATTGGATTACATTGAGCTTATGTAAAAATGGTGTACATATTAGGTAAAGAGAAATGTGTTATAAACATGTCCATAGGGTTACAATTAACCTCTTTTATACATAGTTAATATATGTAACACGTTGTTTCCCCCAATTTGTAAAAATAACTGGACTGGCCAAGAACTATGGCAAACTCATAAATGTGAATATGTGATGTAAATGGACCTTGAGGAAAAGGTCAATGAATGTGAATAACATTATGAATTTATTGCAGGACTGCTGAGAGGGGATGTGCAGAAAAAGAGACCACGATGGTGGTGGAAGGCACCTAGAAAGGTGGTGTTAACTTCCACCGAGAATTAATACCGTATTTGGACTTCACTGGCCCAGAGAACCAAAAGCGGCTCGCTGGCCCTGAATTAAATGTCTTGCAAGATGGTAGGTAGATGGCTTAATGAGGGATGGGAGGTGAACCACCCATCCATAGAGCCGTCAGGCCTGACCAGCGCGAGGGTAATCACGCCACACGTAACCTCGCAAGAGGATAAGGCGTAGGGTAGAAGCGATTGGAAGGGGGACGCGAGGGGAGAACTCTGGCAATATGTAGAGTGAGTGATAGCAGAGAGGAAGGATTGCAACCTTCACTCCTGGTCACTGGCAGATAGAGACGTAGTCTCACAACATCGTGGTCTCAACTCGGTGGTGGCTAGTGGTAAATCCGCTAGGATTCGCTAAGCCTACGGTTGGGTGGAAACGAGCACCCCTCTCAGCAGTTGCTTGACCCCTGGTGTTATTTATGATAAGTATTTTGCCTTTGGCATCTTGAAATATATATATATGTTTATTCTGATGATTATACCCATAAGCTGTGAAGTTGTGAATGATTTCATTGTAAGAATATCTGTAGGATGTTTGATCAATACTAGTAGATGCAAGTTTATAATGGAAAGACTACGTCTAGCTTATGTTTTCATAAATCACTATTTATATGCCTACTGATCTAACTCCGACCGCATGTCTGATTCATGGGAGAAAGTTACCATTATATACCTCAGGTAGTACCCTGAGTGAATCTCCCCATAGAGATACCCTCCTTGAAAAACCCATCAAGAACTAGGATAGAGAACGTGAAGGCGTAAGACCTTAGTAACCCTGCATGAGGAGGAACGATCCTCTTGAAAAACCCGAGATGGAAGCATAAGGATGAAGTATCGAATCGATGGACAAGATCCCGTCAGGAGATCTGTGGTCACTCACGACCGTCAGATCGGAAGGAGAAGATAGAGTGTTAAGTTCCTTAACCTTGATAGGTGGTGATCGACGGACGAGATCCTGTCAGGAAATCCGCGGTCACACACGACCGTTAGATTGGTAGGAGAAAGTAGGGGGTTAAATGCCTTACCACTTGGTTTCTTTGTGTCTTCGTGGGTAGTGAAGAGATCGAGACCGTAGATCCCCAAGGTCCATGAGATTATCTGGACCATGGATCTTTCCATGATTAGGAAGTCATGGGAGATCCCACAAGTTAGGAATCTGTCCAAGCCGTCAGATCTCGACTGAAAAACCCGACAGCCATTGGATCTGTCAAGAGTTACCCGAGGGTTAAGACCCCAATGTATAGGGGCAAAAAACCCCAGAATAGATCTAAGTCAGCTGATTAATGGAAGCCATGTGTCAAGAGATCACCCATTTCGGGAAACTGGGAGTCGGGAAATCGGGAGTCCGGTTGACAAGAGTTCGGGATTTTCCATGGTGAAAACCTCGGGATAGATCTGAGCCGTCCGGTTGATGGAGGCCACGCATCGTGAGATCTCCCATTTCAGGAAATCAAGAATCGCGAGATCGAGAGTCCTGGTGACAAGGGATCGGGACTTTCCTGGGTGGAAACCCTAGAGCAGTTATGGACCGTCCTATTTAAGGAGGTGACGTGTTGAGAGATTACCCATTTCGGGAAATCGGGGATTGGGGATTCAGGAGTTTCGTTGACAAGAACTCGAGCCTTCACCTTGATAAATCCTGACCCCTAATGACGAGACGATAGCATGTGGCTAAGTCCCGATGAAAGGACGAGATTCCTTCAGGGAATCTCAGGGTCTGTAATGACCGTCCGATGTGAGGAAGCGACATCAACTTTAAGCCGGGGCACGAAGATGCCTTAGGGTAAGCGGCGAGAAGATCTAAATGGCCAAAGTCCACCTGCTCAGATCTACGGCCGAGGCTCCATTCCGGAGCCCCCTTGTCGTTCTACCATTAGCGGTGAGGGGGGGTCTGGAATCGGACGTGCAACTCTCGAACGGTCGAGATTAATTCATCACGATCAATGGTTCTCAGGTGGATTCCAGACCCCCTTTTCCATTCTGCCTTTAATGGGGGGGAGGGGTCCAGAATTGTGTGGCATGTGAAGTGGGGCCCCCTCTTGTCTTGTCGCCCACTGCGTTGCGCTTCCCTATTTCCACTTGTACTCCACTCAATCGCGCGACAGGGCCCGTTCCTATTGGCCATTCGCTAACCCTGTTGGGATTTGTCCCTATTGGCCAGACGCTAGCCTTGTCGGGGTTCAGTGGTTGCAGATTCAAACGATTCGACATCTCTATAGCGTCAAAGTCACGAATTGTTGAGAGGCACCATGGTTATTTGACTTGTGATCATGACCCATGATCACATGAGGGCAGAAAGGGAGAGAGAACTAGCTTACGCTAGGCCTTCGTAGATATTTCGAGGGCTCTGATTCGGTAGAAGACCAGAAAAATCTGATTGAGGTAGTGGGTATGTGACAAAGTGGTATCAGATCATGGTTACAACACTCGGCCTAATTGGGCTCATGAACGAGTTGTGCATAAGCTCCGTTTGAAGCACTCCTACGAGGAGTAACCCCATAACTTAACTCTCTTGTCCAGGATTAAAACTTGGAAATGAGAACCTGACTGTGTATGCATGTGAAAGAGTTATAAATTTATGCGCAGGTTATAAAATGTATCTAACTAATAACCAACGTTTGTCTTTTCACCCAAGCGGACGATCAGCCGCGGGAATCTACAGACGCAGAGTATGGTAACTCACCAAGAGGTGGGAGAAGGTTCCCACAACAGAGACGAAGAGTCTGATGAAAGAAGAGCAATAGGAACCCTTCCAGATCTAGCTGAGACTGTGAGGAGTCGCATGGTTGAATTGCAAAGCTGCAAGGCCAACAATGAAAGAATGATGAAAGAGCAAGAAAAGCAAACTAAAATTAATGCAGTGTTATTGCAGAGCTTATCCAACCTACAGTGACAAATGCAGCATGAACCCGAAGTGCAGAGACATGGTCGTGTCAGTGGACATACTGAGAGAAGCACCTCAAGAAGTTCCACCCCAAAGTTAAAGGACCAGTGCCAGACGATTCCTCTGAGAAGGAAGCTAGTGATTCATAAGGCTCTTCCAGCAGCAGGACTAGTTCCTATTTTCGAAGAAAACAGAAGAAGCAAAAGACTTCCAAGAGTCATAAATTTGAGGAATTCAGAAAGGCCAAACCTCCCTCCTTCGACGGTGAGATAAAGAAGGGAGAGGAAGCCGAGGCCTGGCTACTTGGACTGAATAAATATTTCAGAGTCCATGATTTTTCAGAAAATTTGAAGGCCCGAGTGGCTAGTTTCAATCTGAACGGAAAAGATTCCATCTGGTGGGAAGATCTTAAGAACATGAAAGGAGTCCGCGAGGAGGACTTGTCTTGGGAATGGTTTGAGAAGTACTTCCGGAAGAAGTATTTGTCGGAAAAGTATTTCGACGAGAAGGCTAAAGAGTTTTATGAACTCAAACTGGGGCAACTCACTATAGAGGAATATGTCAACAAATTCCTTGACTTATTGAGATATGTACCCTACATCAAAGAAAAGAAGGTGAATGAAAAACGCTTCATCAGTGGGCTACCCAAGGAATACCGGAACTGAATCGAATTCGACAAGCCAAAGACCCTAGAAAACACTATTCGAAAAGAAACATATTGTCATGAACAATATGGACATCAGGCAGAGTCTCGTGGAGACGGGAAACATAAGAGTGGTTCGAGATTTCAGAAAAAGGGGATCAAATCCTCAGGATTTAAAAACTACAAGAAGAACTCCAGAATGAACTTTCCATCCCAGAGTGTACTCTAGTAGAATTTTCCATCATCAGGAAGAAATAAAAATTCTGGACCTATACCAGTGAAGACTGATAACCCAAAGAGAGAACCTCTGAAATGTTGGGGTTGCAGAGAAGAGCATCTCCTGAGAGACTGTCCACACCGACAACAGAACAGTCAAAAAGTTTATAACATCCAGGAAGCTACTACAGTCAATGATGTGGCAAGGAGTGTGTCACAGATTTATGCAGCGTTGGATAATAACCAAGCTGACCACCAAGCTTCAGTGGTGGAAATAGAAGGTATGATTTTCAACCATCTAGTGTCTGTTTTAATTGACCCTGGTTCAAATTTGAGTTATATAGCCCCTAAGACTGTGGATAAGTGTAATCTACAACCACAAAAACAAACCAAGCCATGGTTGGTATAGTTAGCCATTGGCACCAAAAGAAAGGTAGTAGAGGTCATACCAGCCTGCCAATTAATGTTGGGTGATTTCCCCACCCAAGAAACCCTTAACATATTACCCCTGGGATCATACGATCTGCTAATTGGTATGGACTGGATGGCCACCCATAAAGTCAGACTAGACTATTACCATAAAACCTTAGAATGTGTGAGCAAAGAAGGAAAAAGGATAACCCTCCAAGGGATTCGAAAACCAGTCTCGGTGAGGTAAATATCAGCCCTGCAAATGAGAAAGTATTGCTGAAAGGGATGTCCCCTATATGCAATACAGGTATCGAAAACAATCGAAGGTGATAAACCAAGCCCTGAGGATCACCCTATCCTGAGAGAATACAGAGATGTGTTTCCGGAAGAGGTACTGGGTCTACCTCCGAGGAGAGACATTGACTTCTCGATAGAGCTTGCACCAGGAGAGATGTCGGTGTCTAGGACACCCTACCGGATGAGCACACCTGAGATAGTTGAACTCAAATTGCAATTGAAAGATATGATGGATAAGGGTTATATTCGACCCATCGTGTCCCCATGGGGAGCACCAGTCATGTTTGTGAAAAAGAAGGATGGCACCCTTATACTGTGTATAGATTATAGACAACTCAATAAAGTAACCATAAAGAAAAAGTACCCCTTGCCCAAGATCAATGATCTATTCGATTAGTTGGGAGGTGCGTCTATTTTCTCAAATATTGACTTGAGGTCGGGGTACCATCAAGTCCAAATCAAGGGTGAAGACATCCATAAAACCGCTTTCCGGACACGGTATGGTCACTATGAGTTTGTGGTAGTGCCATTTGGGTTAACCAATGCCCCTGCCACTTTCATGTGCTTAATGAACAATGTACTCAGTAAATTTTTAGATAAATTTTTACTAGTTTTTATTGATGACATATTAATCTACTCTAAGAATAGAGAAGAACATGAAGAGCATCTTAGACTTGTGCTGAAAGTGCTAAGAGAGCATCAGCGCTATGCTAAATTCAACAAATGTGACTTCTTTCAGAAGCAAATACATTACTTGGGACATGTTCTATCCGAGGAAGGGGTAGCAGTAGATCCTGACAAGATCAGGTCTATCATGGAATGGCCTACCCCAAAGGATGTCTTAGACATCAGATCCTTTATGGGATTAGCGGGATACTATAGGAGATTTATAAAAGGATTCTCCAATATTGGTTGTCCAATCACTGCCCTCTAGAAGAAGGGGACAAAATTCCTGTGGACACAACAGTGTGAAGAAATATTCCAAACCTTGAAACATCTACTAACCCATGCACCCGTGTTGAAAATCGTTGACCCAAGAGCTGACTTCCTTGTGTGCACAGATGCCTGTAAGGAAGGGCTCGGAGGAGTCCTTATGTAGGAAGGAAGTGTGATCTGCTATGAATCCCAAAAATTGAAGGAACATGAGGTCAACTATGTGACTCATGATCTAGAACTAGCTGCCATAGTGCATGCCTTGAAAATGTGGAGGCATTACCTCTTGGGAAGAAAATTTGTACTTAGGAATGATCACTGTGGACTACGGTATTTGTTTGACCAACCAAAGCTCAATACTAGAAAAGCTAGATGGATGACCCTCCTTAGTGAATTTGATTTTGAAATCAAACACATCAAAGGGAAGGAAAATAGGGTGGTCGATGCCCTTAGCAGAAGCATGAAAATGATTCACCTAGCAGCGGTGAGTACCTGTGAGACAGATGTCAAGAACAGAATCAGAAATGCACAAGAAACAGATTCCTTCATTCAGACGGTGACCCTGTACCTACAGCAAGAACCCTCTGGAGTAAAATATGAAGGCTACTAGATGACCGAAGGAGGTCTGCTCATTTACAAAGATAAACTGTATGTTCCAAATTGTGACGACTTGAAGAGGTTCATTATGGATGAACTACATAAAAGACCATACACTGGTCACCCAGGATACCAAAAAATGATCACTTCCACCCGGAAACAATTTTATTGGCCTGGATTGAAGAAAGACATAGCTAAATATTTGTCCCAATGCATAGAGTGCCAATAGGTTGAAACAGAACATCGACACCCAGCAGGACTATTACACCCTTTACCCATCCCAGAATGGAAATGGGAAACCATCTCCATGAATTTTGTCACTGGATTACTAACTTCAACCAAACAGAATGATGCCATTATGGTGGTGGTGGATAAACTGAGCAAGTCTGCTCATTTCATCCCCGTCAAATCAACCTGCAAGGTGATAGATATCACCCAGATATTCATGAAAGAGATATTTAGACTGCACGGTATGCCGAGAGAGATAATATCTGACAGAGACACAAAATTTACTTCCAATTTTTGGAAATCACTGATGGCCGGTTTGGAGACCAAATTATTGTTTAGCACCGCCTATCACCCTCAAACCGACGGACAGACAGAAAGAGTGAATCAAATATTAGAGGATATGTTAAGGATGCATGTAATGCATCAACCCAGGAAGTGGGAAGACTACCAGCCATTGGTAGAATTCACCTACAACAATGGCTACCAAGCATCCTTAAAGATGAGTCCCTTCGAGGTCCTCTATGGTAGGCCGTGTAATACTCCAATCAGCTGGAGTAATCCTATAAATAGGATTTCTTTTGGACCCGACACGCTGAGAGAAATGGAACAACAAGTGACTCAGATAAAACAAAACCTGAAGATCACTCAGAACCGACAGAAAAGTTATGCTGATCAAAAGAGAACTCAAAGAGAGTTCAAAATGGGAGACCTTGTATATCTCAGAATTAAGCCCAGAAGGATTTCCCTGAAAATGGGAGCTTGTACCAAGTTGGCACCATGGTATTGTGGACCCCTTGAGGTTCTATATAGAGTGGGACCTGTAGCCTATCGGTTGGCACTTCCTCCCACAGTAAAAGCACATAATGTTTTCCATGTTTCATTATTGAAGAAATATGTACATGATGCTAATCATATAATTGATTGTTTTGTGATCCAGGTGGAACCAGAGGGAGAATTTCTACCAAAACCCCAATGCATACTGGACAGAAAGGAAACCCCGCTCTGGAACTGAACCATTGCACAGGTCAAGGTGCAGTGGAAACATTTTGGCCCAGATGAGGCTACATGGGAAATGGAGGATGCCATGAGACATGCATATCCGATTTTGTTTACTTCTGTACATACAATTCATGATAGTAGATAAGAAAATCAAGGACGATGTTCCTTTTAAGGGGGAGGGAATTGTAACACCCTGTTTCCCCCAGTTTGTAAAAATAACTGGACTGGCCAAGAACTATGGCAAACTCATAAATGTGAATATGTGATGTAAATGGACCTTGAGGAAAAGGTCAATGAATGTGAATAACATTATGAATTTATTGCAGGACTGCTGAGAGGGGATGTGTAGAAAAAGAGACCACGATGGATGTGGAAGGCACCTGGAAAGGTGGCATTAACTTCCACCGAGAATTAATACCGTATTTGGACTTCATTGGCCCGGAGAACCAAAAGCAGCTCGCTAGCCCCGAATTAAATGTCTCTCGGTCTAGTAGGTAGATGGATTAATGAGGGATGGGAGGTGAACCGCCCATCGGTAGAGCCATCACGCCTGACCATCGTGAGGGTAATCATGCCACACACAACCTCGCAAGAGGATAAAGCATAGGGTAGAAGCAATTGGAAGGGGGACGCGAGGGGAGAACTCTGGCAATATGCAGAGTGAGTGATAGTAGAGAGGAAGGATTGCAACCTTCACTCCTGGTCACTGGCAGACAGAGACGCAGTCTCACAACATCGTGGTCTCAACTCAGGGGTGGCTAGTGGTAAATCCGCTAGGATTCACTAAGCCTACGGTAAGAATGATTTCATTGTAAGAATGTCTGTAGGATGTTTGATCAATACTAGTAGTTTCATGTTTATAATGGAAAGACTACATCTGGCTTATGTTTTCATAAATCACTATTTATATGCCTACCAATCTAACTCCGATTGCATGTCTGATTTATGGGAGAAAGGTACCATTATATACCTCAGGTAGTACCCTGAGTGATTCTCCCCATAAAGATACCCTCCTTGAAAAACCCATCAAGAACTGGGATAGAGAACGTGAAGGCGTAAGACCTTAGTAACCCTGCACGAGGAGGAACGATCCTCTTGAAAAACCTAAGATGGCAGCATAAGGATGAAGTATTGAATCGACGGACAAGATCCTATCGGGAGATCTGTGGTCACTCATGACCATTAGATCAGAAGGAGAAGATAGAGTGTTAAGTTCCTTAACCTTGATAGGTGGTGATCGACGGACGAGATCTCGTCGAGAAATCTGCGGTCACACATGACCGTTAGATTGGTAGGAGAAAGTATGGGGTTAAATGCCTTACCACTTGGTTTCTCTGTGTCTTCGTGGGTAGCAAAGAGATCGGGACCATAGATCCCCAAGGTCCATGAGAGTATCCAGACCGTGGATCTTTCCACGATTAGGAAGTCATGGGAGAGCCCACAAGTTAGGAATCTATCCGAGCCATCAGATCTCGGCTGAAAAACCCGACAGCCGTTGGATCTGTCAGGAGTTACACGATGGTTAAGACCCCAGTGTATAGGGGTGAAAAAACCAGGAATGAATCTAAGCCATCCGATTAACGGAGGCCACGTGTCAAGAGATCACCCATTTCGGGAAACTGGGAGTCTGGAAATCGGGAGTCCGGTTGAAAAGAGTTCAGGATTTTCCATGGTGAAAACCCCAGGATAGATCTAAGCCATCCGATTGACAGAGGCCACCCGTCGTGAGATCTCCCATTTCAAGAAATCAGGAATCGCAAGATCGGGAGTCTTGGCGACAAGGGATTGGGACTTTCCTGGGTGGAAACCTTGGAACAGTTGTGGACCATCCGATTTAAGGAGGTGACGTGTTGAGAGATTACCTGTTTTGAGAAATCGAGGATCGGGGATTCGGGAGTTCCGTTGATAAGAACTCAGGCCTTCACCTTGATAAATCCCGACCCCTAATGACGAGATGACAACATGTGGCTAAGTCCCGATGAAAGGACAAGATTCCTTCGGGGAATCTCAGGGTCTGTAACGACCGTCTGATGTGAGGAAGCGACATCAACTTTAAGCTGGGGCACGAAGACACCTTAGGGTAAGCGACGAGAAAATATGAATGGCCAAAGTCCACCCGCTCAGATTTATGGCTGAGGCTCCATTTCGGAGCCCCCTTTCCATTCTACCTTTAGCGGTGAGGGGGGGGTCTGGAATTGGACGTGCAACTCTCAAACGGTCGAGATTAATTCATCATGATCAACGACGCTCAGGTGGATTCCGGACCCCCCTTGCCATTCTTCCTTTAATGGGGGGGGGGTCCGGAATTGTGTGGCATGTGAAGTGGGGCCCCCTCCTGTCTGGTTGCCCACCGCGTCATGCTTCCCTATTGCCAATTGTACTCCACTCAATTGCGCAACAGGGCCCGTTCCTATTGGCCATTCACTAACCCTATTGGGATTTGTCCCTATTGGCTAGACGCTAGCCTTGTCGAGGTTCGACGATTGCAGATTTGAATGATTCGACATCTCTGTAGCATGGAAGTCATGAATTGTTGAGAGGCACCATGGTTATTTGACCTGTGATCATGACCCACGATCACACGAGGGCAGAAAGGGAGAGAGAACTAGCTTACGCTAGGCCTCCGTAGATATTTTGGGGGCTCTGATTCGGTAGAAGACCAGAAAAATCTGATTGAGGTAGTGGGTATGTGACAATATATCTGTTCTAGCTTATTATGATAACACTTATTTGATAATCAGTTTCATAGTGATTACAGCTTACATATCACAGATTTTATATTTTAGATTTTAGTATTAAATTGTTAGTTAGATTTTAGATTTTATAGTCTTAGAGTGTTGACAGGGCCGTATTCGGCCCTGTTCATGTACAGGGACATGCCTGAATAAGGGAATTTACCTATACATTGACATGGTCGAATATGGCCCTATCCATGTACAAAGACATGCCTGAATTCGGGCCTTTTCCTGTACATGGACAGGGCCATATTCGGCCATGTACATGTACAGGGACAAGCCCGAATTTGGGCATGTTCCTGTACATGGACAGGGAAATTTGGGGCTGTCCCTATACATGGACATGGCCGAATATGTTAAGCATTGCATGCTTGCGATATCTTATTCTCATTGCTTAGATAATAAGTTTAAATTTTATGATTTAAATGTGTTATGGATATAGAGTATATTACGAGTGTATTTCTTGTACTATAATTACCTTGGATTACATTGAGCTTATGTAAACATGGTGTACATATTAGGTAAAGATATATGTTTTATAAATAGGTCTATAGGGTTACAATTAGCCTTTTTTATACAGAGTTAATGTATGTGTTCTAGCTTATTATGACAAAACTTATTTGATAATCAACTTCATAGTGATTACAACTTACATATCACATATTTTAGATTTTAGATTAAATATTTTAGATTTTAGTATTAAATTGTTAGTTAGATTTTAGATTTTAGATTTTATAGTCTTAGAGTGTTAGCAGGGCCATATTCGGCCCTGTACATGGACAGGGCCTGTTAGCACCATGATTTTCATAGCCAAGTTTATAGGTTTGTCAACAATGTGCAAAGTCATGCATGTTAGCACCCATATTGTTTTTATGACTAGGTTAGTTTCAAAAGAAAACTTATCATTTATTTGTTCCATTTCCATTTGCAATTGCGCACTGCAAAATTTGCTATGCGCTATGTAGAGCACTTCATTGCGCAAAGGATTTTGTTGCGCAATGGATTTTTGTCGCGCAGTGGATTCTGTCGCACATAGGATGTTGTCGCAAAGTGGATTTTGTTGCGCATAGGATGTTTTCATGCAGTGGATTTTGTCACGCATAGGATGTTGTTGCGCAATGGATTTTTCCAGCACACAGGCTACAGGTCGCACTGTGTAAATTACTAGTTTAGTGGTCAACTTCAAGATCGATTTCTGACCAACTGGAGAAGAATTGTGAAAATCCTCGAGAGGTTTTTGTCGAGGACAAGCCAAATAATACAAATATCATTCATATTTTCAAAATGTGTCATGGATTGGGAGATTCAAAGGAATCTTTGAGCTCTATTGTTTTATTTTTCATGATTTCTTTTCCGAGACATGTTTTTGCGACACGTATTATGGCCATATGGAGACGAATTTAAAGAAACTGAGAGAGGTTTTTCTTTATAACGAGCTTAAATACAAAAACCTCTCTCAGTTTATAAAAATAGGTTTTTATTAGTGAGATATGATGTCATATTTAACACCTATTTTCCTAGTTTGCTGCGCAAATCCATTGTGTTTTTTGTTGTAGGTTACTGTTGCGTAGCAGACTTGTTGTGTAGGGGTGACAAAGTGTCCAACATTGAAAATGATGACTTATCACAACCATAGGATCGAATTTTTATCATGACCAATGATTGTAAAGAATATCTTGGTTACGATTATGATTTGGAAAAGTCAGGTTTCCTATTTTTAGTAAATCCGTTGAAGTTAATGTTGTCTTTCAAAGAAAACAGATCCATGATTCTAGGAGAGAGTAGCTCGACCCTAATATCCAAGGGTGACATTAGTTTTCTATATATGGGGATCATTTTCATGTAAAATGGGTTGGTTGGCAAATTGGGTAGACGACTGTTATTGTATGTAATTTGAGTTTTTTGACTGGAATTTAATGCAAAGGTCCTGTGACTTGATGAAAAGATTCTAGTTGTAATAGTTGGATGTATTGTTCCTCTCTCTTAGCGTATGTGTTTCTTGTTATATTTATTTCATATCTTTTACTATCTATTTCAAAATGAATTTTCGAACCTGCGGATTCGCTGTACGACGCCCCTTGTTCGCGCCACTTAGACAACACGTTTTCCTCCAAAGCTAACTCTGAATTTGCTCGCAACGATGCTCCTGAGTTACTTCCTATAATTTCTCCCACCACACATTACGGTTTTACACTGAAGACTGTTGCTCGCCTAGCCTTATCCTCTCAAGTCCAGTCACTGTGTCATTTGTCTCTGTCATTTCCTCAGATAGACTCCATAGCCCAAGTCTTACTTTCTTGCGCCAATATAACCATAACCCATTTCATCAAAGGTGTTTAAATCTAGGCATTGTGTTCCTAATTCATATCCTACGTGGATACCATGCCATTTCCAAGAGAGCCCTCTCCAGATCTGAAAGGCTAGTTTCGGGTCTCAAAGTTGGTTGAAAAAGTTACCTTCGTCGTCTATTATCAGCCGAACGGATTTACGGAGTACTAACAGGGCCTATCCCTCTACATGGACAAGGCATGTCCCTTGATGCAGGAGCATCTCCAACAAAGCACAAGCAGAAGATAGTTGGACGCACTAGCGCGTATTTTGAAACATTTTGAATTACCAAATTGATGTATTAATGTGATATCTAACAAAGATTTTGAGTTATGAATGTATTTAATGATCGAAGGCTGAGCCATCGCATAAGATCGATGAGGGAATGCATTTTTCTTTAATGTGAAGGATTGCAGTACAGATCTGGGGCGTTCTCTCTTATCCATCTAACTCAAATATTTATTGTAATAAATGTTAATTAGTTGAAAGATTTTATTTTGATGGGATAGCATAGAGTAGTTGGAGGGAAGAACTCGAAGAGTCCCTTTGTATAAAGATTTGTATTGTTGTCAAGATACAGCTATTGAATCTAGTGTGTAGATTGCCATTGTAGAAAAGAGATGAGAGATACACAGAAGTAGTGTATGTATGGATGTAATTTCCAGTTGAATGAATATAATAGAGGAACGTTGTCCTAAATGTATGTTGTTGTTATATCTATCTGAATGAGTGAATGATAGATTTCCTATTTTATTCCCTGTTATTTCTTGTTCTAGTATCTATGCATGCATTTACATGGTTGAATGTATGAGTCACTATGAAGAGTGAATAAGTTTCAATTGTTTCTCTTCTATGAGCGAGTTCAAGGAGTGCATAGTGTCCGCAATGAGTGCGTTGATGGAGTCTATATCGCCTCACAAGCTCAAAAGTGATAGCGTGAACTTATGCCTGCAAGGAGTGCATAGACATCCACAAGGAGTGTGTGACAGAGTTTTCATATTCGAAATATTAGGAGGAGCAGTGTGACATTAGTCAAAGAAGAGAGGAGTTGAAGAACATTCACAAAGAATGTGAGACCATCCACAAAGAATCTAGGTGTGGTAGAGAACCTGCTGCAAGGCGTGCATAGGTCGAGGTTTTGACTAAGTGTCGAGGGGAGTGTTCTAAGGAATGAGAGAAGGTCGATGAAGTTGAACTCAGTGTTAGGGACCTAACCCCTCACGTAGGTAGAATAATATATTCTGATGTAATAAAGGTCAATATTAATAAGGCTTAACAATAGGGAAGAATAAGTCGATTGTAAGAAGACCTAATAGAAGCTTTCACTTCTAGAAGGATCTTCCTCTAGATGGTTCTTTTGATAGACATATTTAGTATAAATAAGAGTCAAGGGTATGAGAAATTTTTTCTTGGATACTATTGTAATAGAGCTCTACTCTGCTGGAGGTTTCCCCCTCGAAGAGGCAAGTGAACATTTATCTCAGTAATCAAAGTGTTCTTTCTGGTGTTATTCTGGTATCATTTTGGTATTATTGTGGTGTTTTAGTTATGTTGTTGTTCATATGCCATTTATAGTATTTTATTTATGTTCTGCATACTTTTTATATATGGAATATTACAAGTGGTAACAGAGCACTTTCCTCTGTAGAAAATTGTGGGTAAATTTTTTTTTTCAGGGTAGAGACGTATTCCGACGTCTTTAATCTATAGAGATTTGTTGTTACACGCATAAACCCATGGTCACGGATTCATACATGCAAGAAATACAAGTGGTACTTAAGCGCACATTTGTTGGCCACCCTTGTAACCCCTTTTGGTACACCTTCGAGTGATAGCACATTAGACAACACCTGTATATGGATCGACCTAGATTTCCTAAAGCCCTCTTTAGATAAACCGATCGGTTTCCTGACTGCTATAGTGCCATCGATAATACCACTTAGGAAGATACTCTCTAGTACCTGGGTAGTCGGGTAGTACGTCTAAGGGCACGGTCTATCCTCCTTAGTTGGTTCCCTGAGATATTGGGCTGAGTACTACTGTTAGACCCTACATGTATATCAGAGAGCTATAGTATTGGGCAAACCCTAGTCTGTAGAACCCTTGAATACCTAACCTTTGGGGACGGAAACAAAAAAAAAACAAAAAAGACAAGATCTATTACCGCACAACTATGTCTCCTGCATTCGAGTTGCCAAACCACTATACATTTATTCCTGATTAAGCATTTGGGCATTTCATAACTACAATATTCTTCAGATCGGAGTATAACTCCCCAGGTGTAAAAAAAAAAAAAAGTGTCTGGATTTTGTTGCATGATTATTTGAGACCTATTCCATTGGATTTATCTCTTCACCTTTATCACATTCATACCTATCATTTTTCAGAAATGTTTTTGACCCCACTCGCACCTTTTTGGTTCCCTCATCATCATGGCACATACCTGTAGCCAAGACTTGGAAGCTTGCTTCAATACCTTGCAATCTAATTTCATAGAGACCCAACAAGAAGTGATACAACTCAGTGCCAATATTTCCACCATCAATAAAAACATGCACTCCTCCATCATTGCCTCAATCAAGGAACTCAAAGAAGACCTCAAACAAGACATTACTACCCATTTTGAATTTGTCACTTCGATGATCTGCACCAAGCTGCATATCCCTACAAATGCCCCTTTATCTAACCCCCCTTTGCATATTGAAGCTGAAACTTCCTCTCATTCCCATAATTGTCAGCCCCATCACTTTCAGTGTGACCTACACCTTCCGTACGTGGATGTGACCAAATTTGATGGCTCGGATCCCACTAGTTGGGTAAATTAAACGGAACATTATTTCTCTTTGTACAACATTACAGATGAGTTGGCCAAAATCCGGTATGGTGTTCTCCATCTAGATCACGAACGTTGGCAATGGTGGCAATGGAGAAAAACTGCCTGTCAAGGGTATGTTTCTTGGACACACTTTGTGGAAGATCTTTATGAACGCTTTGACACTGACACCAACCATTTAGGCCATTTAACAAAGTTGAAACAATCTGGCACAGTGGAATAAATTATAGCTACTTTTGAATGACTGAATTTTCATACAGAGGGCATGTCTGATGCTTTTTTCCGAGAATGTTTTATCAGTGGTCTCAAGGATGAGATTCATGCCCATGTCCTCATGGCTCGTCTTCAGAGTTGGGTGGAGGATACTAAAAGAGCTAAGGAATCACAACAGGTTGTCTCTTCTCAAAACTGGAAAGCCTCCTTTATTCCTCGCACTAAACCAGTAAATCCCAATCCTCCTTCTACTCCACTAAAGATCCAAAAATTGAACAGGGCTGAAATGGTTGAATGCCAACTCAAAGGCCTTTGTTATAATTGTGATGACAAATTTTTTCTGGGACACAAGTGTAAGGAACAAAATATTTTTATGGCCATCTCGGAGAATGTTTCAGAAGAGGATGTTGAAGCTCCCCTTATGTCTGTGTCACCTAAACCCAGTGACATAACCCCTCCCTCAGACCCTCCCAAAGTAGAACCGGTCATTTCCCTAAATGCTCTCACTGGATTCTCTGCTCCCCAAACCCTCAAGCTAGTTGGCTACATCGAGCATAGGAAAGTCATCATTCTTGTTGATAGTGGAAGCACCAATAATTTTATTCATCACCACATTGCCCAAGAAAGTAATTGCTATATCTATGCAGTCAATAATTTCCAAATCATGATTGCCAATGCCGGGTCCATGAAATGTGGAGGGCATTGTGAAAATGTGCGTCTCCAAATTGGTGACTACCACCTAAAATCTCATATGTTTTCTATCGACATGGGTGGTTGTGACATTGTGTTGGGTACAGACTCGCTAAGGACTTTAGGTACCATTCTCATGGATTTTAGGGAATTAACCATGCAATACAACCAGGAGGGCCAACAATATAAGTTCCAAGGCATCACCGTCGATTCCCCTGAGATCATTAATTCCCATTGTTGGATTACTGAGAGGGGGGGTGAATCAGTAATAACGTAATTATAATCCTTTTTCTTCAAATGTTATATCAATGTAGAATTATTATCCAATAATGAGCAGTAATAAATAAAAAATCACACACATGCATAGTACACCAATGTTTTACATTGAAACCCAAATCGAGAGAAAACCACGGAATACTTTTTCTTATATGCCTTGAAGAATTACATTCATTGGAAGCACCAACTTCCTTTTTTTTCCAGCTGCAACTGGAAGGAGGCTCCAACCTCCTAGTTTCTCAGGCTACAACCTGAGGGAAGCTCCAACTCCCAAAATCTCTGGCTACAACCAAAAGGAGGCTACAACCCCCAATGTTCTCCAACTACAACCAGAAGGTGGCTACAACCACCTGTCCTTGCCCCGTCCTGCCACCCTGAAGTAGAAGTAGAATGATGGAACCACTGTCACACTATCACTGTGAGATATACCTCTGTAAACCTGTACCAATAAATTTGAACCATGCATCAACCTGTACCTCAACCTGTAATCAACCTATACCATAAACAAGTGCATCAACCATGCACCAACCTGTAATCAACCTGTACCATAAACAAGTGCATCAACCATGCACCAACCTATAATCAACTTGTACCTTAAAAAAGTGCATCAACCATGCACCAACCTATACCATAACCAAGTGTGTACCAATCATGTTTCAACTACTCATCAACTATGAATCACCAATATGTACCAACATCATCAACTATACACCTCATGTATGTGCGCCAACTCATTAACTACTTGTCTCAACCATGTACTCAACATGTACCTCAACCAAAAGCCCTCATCAATTTCATCATCCAAATCTGATTTGTAGCTCTGTAATAGACCTGGTGTATATGATCACATTCCTGTAAACCTTACTTAACTTTTAAAAACAAGAGACTAGCATTTTCATCAAACTTTTGTTTAGTCTCACATGCCTAGTTTTGGATTAGTCAACAACCCTAACTTGAAGTAATCATAACTTTTAACCTATAATGTATAAAGATATTAAAATGATACACAATGTTCTTCAGTGTGTTTTATGCAATTCCTCCAAGTGGCACTACTTGGAACCTCTCAAAAAATGAGTTATAGAAAAAATGGCATACCTTGCTAAATTCTGGCTTATTCTAGAGAGTGACCTTGTAGAGCGTGCCCCACACAAAATATTTGATGAAATGATCTAAAAATATTACAAAAAATACTATAGACTGCACCCTAACCAAAAAATTTGGTCTCACTTAATTTGGATCTGTTATGAAGAAGTTATGATGTTTTTACCCGAAACACCTGATTTTGACTAGTTTCAGGATTGGCCACAAACCCTATTTTCCACAGAGTGTAACTCCCAAAATAAAATGACCCACAAGATGAATTGTTAACAATAGATACTTGGATATGTTTTATCAGTTTCATAGCAATTTCAGGATCTGACTCATTATACAAAAAAAGTTATAGCGAAAATGGTGAGATGACCTGAAAATAACATACCTTAGAAAGCACCATCAAAAGAATTTATCCTTCCTTGCATTTCGGCTTTCTTTTCTTCACTTTCCTCAGAATTTCAGCTTAGATATCATTTTTAAA
>ML807550.1:5719-26008 GCA_009831015.1 Picea engelmannii
ATTAAATACAATTTTCCTTATACAAAATAGTTAATTTTTAATTTTACTTTTATACAAGATACAACAATACATGTTTAACATTGAATTTGACTTTAGTTCAAATATTTATCTTCTTATAAATTTTATGCATGCACTATATTTTGTACTCTATTTATCCATATATTGGTGTACTCTATTTATCCATCAATTGGTGTCCTTATATTCATGATTACTTATTGTCTTGCTCTTAACATTTTCTTTATCTTCCCATTCACATGTACCTACATTATGCTTTGATCCGCATGCACTTGTAATAACTACTCATTTGCATCCACATGCATCATTTTCCTTCCAAAAACTTTTAAAATCCACATGGTTCATATTTATTCAAATTATTATCATGCATTTCATCAAATTTTTAACTTAATTATTATATGATTATGATAAAACCTTACATTTCACTAAGCAAAGTTTGTAATATATTATATAGTTGTAAACTTAGTGTCCACAACTTGTTTAAATTATTATATTTTCTTCTTAGAAAATTGGTCCTTCCAAGTCACCCCTTCAATGTAATAAAGTTCATGTTTTGTTCTTATGTGATGTTCATGCAATTTTATTTATCTTTTTTTCCAGTTTATTTATTTATTTATTTATTTTCCAGATTTTATATAGTCTTTTTTTTTTTTTTTGCTTAAACTTGGTGTAGATACGTTTTTGGGCTTAAACGTGGTGTAAATATCTTTTGGAAACCACTCATTTTATAAGTACACCATCATTGGTGAACATTGGATGTCCTTGCTTAGCAAACACAAGAATAGGGGAAAAGCAGGAAAACCAACAGTTCAAAAACCTGCAACTCTTTCTACAATGGCGGACTTAAAAAGCTCGAGTTTCCACCTAACCTTAACATTAACGCCTACACTACCATCAATGCTTAGGCTAGATTTACTACCCACGCGATTTGGAAGAGTTGCTTCCCTCTCCATTTAATCGAAGGACTTAGCTACCCCACCTACTTAGTGAGACCCATTTCCCTAGACCCCTCCTGCAACGTCTGGCCTAGAATTTACTACAACCTTTAATCACTTGTCTCTTCTTGGCAGTTTGGACTGTCACTCCACTCTAGTTTTTATTACTCCCACTAGACTGCCTTACTGTTAACCATGTCCCATCCTTGAGTGTATTTTAGGTGGAAGTTGCTCAGGACACCACGAGACGCGCATTGATGGAGGCTGAAGTCAACACACTTATGGGTGCAACTGACGAGGCACTCTAGCATAGTGTGGGTCTCTTCACCTCGGTAGACAATCTCTCTAGCCGAGATAGACTTAACTCTCTGTTGCAAGGGGCTCTGATCCATACTCCTACCTCAATTTCCTCCACCCTTCCTGCTACTCCTCTGGTCATCCCCTCTGGAACTAGGCTAACCTATGTTGATCCACAACTAAGACATAATTCCTCTCCCAAATACTCTCTATCTCATTTTATTTCGAAGCAGTCACCTCGTCTCTCATCTCCTCATAGGCACACCCTGAAGCCTACTCTCAAACTACCAAATGTTTCAAACACCAGATTCAGCTCTGGCATCCCCTCTGCGACTACATCTTCACTACCAACTGATCCAACTTCTTATTTGCATGGGGAGACTCCATTAGTGGTTTTGGATTCTGTAGAATCCACTGGGTGCCTTCAGGCAAAGGGAGCTCAAACTACGAGAGGCAGAAAGCCTACGCACAGACCTTGGTGTGCTAAGAATATAAAAAAGAAATTGGTGTTTGGAGATGATATAGGTCTGAAGGAATCCGTTACTATGGCATTTTGTACTCTCCTTGGTAGACTTTCATATCATCATTTATGCAGAACATATATTGCATTTTGGGTGCATATTTCTTGGCAGCCACTTCTGGGGTACACTCCATAGTTTTCTTACCTTTTGAGAGGATGGTTGAGCTTCCATTTCAGAACTCCAGAGGACTCTACGCTTATACTGGACTGACTCTGGTTACTCGACGATGGCATCCTAATGTTGAAATGTTGACGAATTATTTTTGACCCTGCTCAAGACTATTTTCGTATACAACATTTATGGGTACTCTTACCCGGTCTGCCTCTCCACCTCTGGAATGTGGAATCTTAAGAGGACATTAGGAACGCCCTCGAGAGGTTTATCAATGTGGATAAGAAGGCCCTTGCTGCACCAATCAAAAGGGTGGCAAGGGTTCTAGTGGAAATTGATATCCATGATGGACTATTGGAATCCATAGACATCGAATGGAGAAGACACCTCACCCGACAAAATTTAGACTATCTAGGCATACCATTCAGATGTACCTACTGTAGACAAACAGGACACCTAAGGAGACATTGCACTGGATTTGTGGAGGAAGAACAATCAGAAGATATGATGATAGAACTCTCTTCCAGATTGGAATATCTGGGAGTGAACTCACATGCCACCTTTCCAGACTTTTTTGGTGTCGATGAGACAATTGCTCTGGACTCCCTTACTGGTAAGCTAAAAAAATTATGTCCTTCGCTTTTTTTCTCGTGAACTTTGTGGGAAAAATATCTTCTGGACATCTCCACCACTCTGGTTACAGATCTCACCACTACACACTTGGGGGTTACTTCTCTACCTCGGGAAACCACTGGTATTATTGCTTCGGTCCTCACTTCATCACACTTGGGGGTTACTTCTCTAACTCGGGAAACTAATGATATTACTGAAAAAGTACCTCTGGACAAATCCACCACCCTGACTTCTCTTACTACTACCCAGTTGCGGGGGGTAATACAAACAACCTTTTCGCCTGATATTGTGACCACCCGAGCCTTTAGTAGCACACTAGAGGATACAAATATTGCTCTCCCCTCAAATGTTGACTCATCTTCTCCTCCTTTGGGACTTGCAAATTTTGGAACTACATCCTCTGATCCGATATGGGTTTTCTATAGCTCAGGATTTAGTGAATCAGAGAAAGAGGATAGCTCCCTAGGAGTAGTCCTGGACACTTTAATCCTGACCTAGGAGCAGTCTCACATCCCCTTACCCACTTACCTAGGGAAAATTGTTATGCACCCTCCAGGGGATACTGGGGAGGCCCATAGCTACTCTAAAAACACTAGAGTGGACTTGGGAAAAGACTTCACCTGGTCAAAAGGGATTGGATATGAACACTCACCAATAAAGACCAGGAGTGTCCGACAAAAGGAGGGTCAACCTACTGCTCAGACGACCAAAAAAAATTCTCCACACTCTAATATAGGGGCACTTAGAGGCATGAAATCCCTTGTGAGAGCCAAGCCATGATCCTTCTCTCCCTAAATATCAGAGGGGTGGGGGGGACCCTAAAATCTGCCTCCTTTAGAAGACTTCTCGCCAGAACATCGTCGGATATTACCTTCCTTCAAGAAACACTGGTAGATGGATAGAAAGCCAAGACTTTTTTGAATAAGTTTCACCCCACCTAGAATACTTGTATTGCTAGCTCACTGGGTACTTCAGGGGGACTGACTGTTTCCTGGGACCTTGCAAAATTTGTTTTAGCTCCTTATCTATGCTGTGGTGGAATTCTCCTGACAAGTACCTGCATGTGGAACAATCAGTTGATCACTCTTGTTAATGTATATGGACCATGCACATACAGAAAACAATTATGGGATAAGGTGGCGACAAGGGGAATACTCAACTATACAAACTTGATTGTTGCAGGGGATTTGAACTTAACTACCAAGGTCGAGGAAGTGTGGGGCGACTCGGCTACACAGGACCCCCTGGCTGGGTATTTCAATACTCTTTTTCAAACTTCCCTCTGGATGATATTGTTCCCACTTGGCGTTATGGTCATATTGGACTAGAGAAAATTTCCGAACGACTGGATCAGATTCTTATCTCTGAATACCTAGCAACATTCGATGAAAGGACCAAGACCCGGGTTGATTATCCTTATTTATCTGATCATGCTCCAATTCTCTTGCAACTACTCTCTCCATGTTTTTCGAAGGCATATCCTTTTAAATTGAATCTGTGTTGGCTGCAAGAGTCAGAATTCAATCATATTGTTAAGGATGTATGAAAATACACCCTATTCTAGACTGAGTCGGGGATACAAAAATTCTTTTACTGGAAATTGCAGACTCTAAAACATCATATCAAACGATGGGAAATTAATCACAAAAAACAAAAAATGCTCTGACTGCAAGAACTGGAGTTTGATATACACTATCTTCTACAAGCAGAGACATAGGATGGAAGACATCGAGGCAAGAATATCGATTTGAAAGACTTAGAAACAAAAAGGAACCAAATCCTCCTTGAGGAAGAAGCTTTGTGGAGACAACGAAGCAGAGCACTTTGGATCAAATGCAGTGACCAAAACAAAAACAAAAAATCCATCAATTTGCAAGCTCTTGTAGAAACAAAAAGAACATTTGGGAAATAAAAGATGATTATGGGTGCATCCATAGTGGACAACAAGCTCTAAAGGAAACTACTACAAATTACTACAAATTTTTCTATGGGGCGACTGTACAAAACAATCTGCACGATCTAGTCTATGTGACCAGTCTATTCCCCCGATTGGTCACAATGGAGGACTCCAACCACTTGGATAGCCCCTGTACCTTACATGAAGTTAGGGATGCTCTAAATTCTTTCTCCAAAGACAAAATTCCAGGCCCAGATGGTTGGACTGTAGAATTCTTCCTGTACTTCTTTGAGTTAGTTGGGGAAGACCTGCTAGAATTAAAGGAAGACTCCAGAATAAGGGGAAAAGTGATTGGCGCATTGAATTCAAATTTCCTGACACCAATTGCAAAAGAAAACAATCCCATTTCCTTTGGCGATTATAGACTGATCGCACTCTGCAACCTGTGTTACAAACTAATCACAAAAATATAGCAAATAGGATAAATCCTATCCTCTCGAGGACCCTATCGGGTGAAAAACTGTTATTTTTAAAGGGAAGACAAATATTAGACGCCATTGGCACAGCCCAGGAATGCTTTCACAATATAAAGGTGAGAAATACCAAGGCTCTTATTCTAAAATTGGATCTAAAAAAATCCTTCGACTGTATTGACTAGGATTTTCTTTGGTTGATCCTAACACAATCGGGCTTCAACCACCTTTCTATAAAGTGGATCATGAGTTGTGTGAAAACGACCAACTTTGTTGTCCTGGTAAATGAATAAACCTCTCCTTTCTTTCATAGTGGTAGGGGACTATGATAGGGTTGTCCATGTTGAGTATGTGTTATATTCTTTGCATGAGTAGTAGTGTAGAGGATCCATGGGCATTGTAGTCCTGGATTGTTGACTATGTAACCCTGTAACCCCATGTATGCAAAGAAAAAAACAAGTGGGAGAATGTTGGGTACGTGTATGTGTCAGGTGCACAGGAAGCACCCCCGAGAAAAAAAGTTATACCTCGAGAAACGTGTCATGTGCCTCGGGAAACGTGTCACATATTTAGGTGGTTTTTTGGCACATGGTTTTTTCTGATGGTTTTCTATTTCCGGTTAAGAAATTAGGGTTTTGGACTAATCCAGGTCATTGGGTTAGGGTTTTGGATGCCGCTGGCTCCTATATGTATATTGTATTGTAAACAATGTAACATACATGAATTAATATAGAATATGTTGGTTTTCCCATTTTGGGTTTCCAGGGGAAAAATCTCTGTGTAATGTTTGTATTTGTCATTGTATATTTTCCGTTCTTTTACTGAATATTTGTTTGCAGTAGATATTGTACAACGTTAAAATCTACATTTGGTATCAGAGCTTTGTTGGCTTCATGGGGACGCCTTTGTGGTCAAGGGTTTGGCTCGCGACTGTGATAAGCCTTGTTACAGTGGGAGATCTACGGTATTGACTTTTCAGGTGAAAAGAAATGGAAAGCAATTCAAAGATGGAGATCGAGAAGTTTAATGGGAAAAGTTTTGAGCTGTGGAAGCTCAAGATGGAAGATTTGTTGGTGGACAGAGATTAGTGGATCGCGGTAGATCCAGGTACTGCACCTATAGGAACTTCAACAGATGAATAGAAAAAGTTGGATCGGAAGACAAAAAGCACAATCCAACTGTGTCTCTCTGATTTAGTATTATTGAATGTGTCAGAGGAAGCTACAACCAAGGATTTATGGGAAAAGTTGGGGAAGTTGTATTAGTTTAAGTCCCTGGTAAATAAACTATTCCTGAGAAAGAAGTTTTATAACCTGGGGATGATAGATGGAGACTCGGTGGAAGAGCATTTGAACACCTTCAATACTTTGGTAAGTCAGTTAGTATCGGTTGAGATTAAAATTTTAGATGAAGATAAATGTATTAGTTTACTGTGTTCTTTACTAGACTCCTAGGATAGTCTGGTTGTGGACATAGGTAGTAATACAATTTCCTTAAAGTTTGATAAAGTGGTCTCATCCTTGTTGTCGGAGGAGATGAGATGGAAGAATATGGAAGGACAGATCATAGAAGCATTATTTGCAAGAGGACGTTCCTAGGAAAGGAATAGATCTAATTTCTCAAGTGGGAGATCTAAGTCTAAGGGTAGATCTAAATCTCCTGGAAATTTTGTAAGGATATATTGGAGATGTGGAAAAGAAGGGCACTACAAGAAGCAATGTAGATCCAAGGTTGAGAAAAAGAAGGGATCTGAAGAATCTCATTCTATAGAAGAAAAAACCACCAAGGAAGAAGGAGGGGATGTGTACTTGGCTTCTTCAATCACACATGCAGATCATGAGGCATGGTTGGTTGACTCTGGGGAATCCTTTCATATGACTCCCCACAAGGAGTGGTTCTGTGAATATGAAAGGTATGATGGAGGTAATGTTTTCTTAGGCGATTATTCGACAACCAGAATCATAGGATGAGGAAAATTCAAGTTGAGGCTCATAGATGGAAGGATTAGAACACTTCCTGGTGTTTGTTACACTTCAAAATTACTCACTTCAATAGTGTCGCAAGTGTCGCATTTTGTTCACAAGCGTCGCAAGTGTCAGAAAAAGCATATTTCCATAATGTCTATGTCGTGCCTATAACGACATCGGAAGGACACTTGAAACACCTCAAACAATTGATTTGGAAGAAGAGGAATGGGTTAACAGAGTTTATACACCTTTTGCCACTAGAAAACCCATTCAAGAGGTATTTTTGGAGAGGAGCGCTCCCCCATATACTGTTAGGGAGCGTTATAACACCCTGATTCCCTTTATGGGGAGCGCTACCAATATTAGGACAACACTTGTTGTCCTTCTTTCAAAGAGCGCTATAACGCTCTGATGCACTTTTTGGAGGAGCGCTACCTATTCTGGGCAAAAATTTGTTTGTTGAGAAGAATGAGGGAAAGATCCCCTCAATATATGAAGGTGGTTGGTTTCGAATCCTTGGTCAAGCCATGATCTTAGGGCAAATCCATAACTGGAGGAGGAAATCCTCAACTTACCCCAAAGATATCTCAAGTAATTGGGCCTCTCCGAGCCTATTTAAACAGGCCTTCTCATGGTGAAAAGGAGAAAAAAGTATTATGAAGGATCCAAATTATGATCTCATGAAGAAGATGTCATTTGGAGCATCAACATTCTGTGTGTGGACTGTTTGAGCAAGGGTTCAGATGAGGAAGGCTTGACGAGGCTGCTACACTCACATCTATAGCTGTAAGCATTCTTCGTTGTTGTTCTCTTTAATATAATATGCTTGGCCTGTTTCTTTCATATCTGTGTTTGATCTCACATGAATTTGTCTCTAACAGATAGGTCTATTTCGAGCTAATCTCAGTAGAGTAGGAAGTTGTTTGTACTTTTGTTTGTCTACAGGGCTTATCGAGGAGCGTAAGATTGGAGCTCAACTCGGACCGTGCAGGGACAAACACCGGTAAAAGGTACTTATTTTCTCCTTCTTCCTCACACATTAGTTTATCTAGATCTAAAAGGAAGTCAGTATCCATGATAAGCATGTTCTGTCTTAAGATTTAAGAGTTTATCTCTCAAGAGGAGATCAACCTGTCCGCAGGGAGATTTTCCTACAACAGAAATTGGCGACTCCACTGAGGACGAATAAAAAAAATTTAGTTTTGGTTTTCCTCACAGACCTTGTCTTACCCTTTGTTCTTTTTAGACCTTGTTCACCCCGTATGTTTGATTTCATATATTGATTGAATCCTTATTCCATCACACATACTCTGAATGCCAAAGTTCAACTGAGTTTTAGGGTTTTTTGGACATTTTTCTGGGTTTTAGGACACCAGCTCTCCCCTACCTTGTTATCAAGGCGCTAATGCTTCCTGAAGGTCTTAGACAGAGTGTTATAATGCTCTGGTTCCCCTTACACCAGAGTGCTAGCCTCCCTTTGCAAAAAATCCTTTCCAGAATTGTATTTTCTGAAATCCAATCTCTGTTTTTCCTTTGCTCAGCTTCTTTGTGCTTCAATGCTTCTTTTGTTGGCCTTTGACACCCTTCCTTCTAAAAAATAATCACTTTTCTGTTCAGATTTTATGACCTTCTTCCTTCTTTTGATTTTTTCTGTTGTTGAGAACTTGAGATCAATCCACTGCTTTCTTCTCTCTTATCCGACTAAGCGGGAACTCTGGTGAAGGGCATCAGAAATCTTTGAATCATCTCATTTGGTTCTTCAAGGTCATTGTTCTTAAACATCTCTCTTTTGTGTGAATTGTTTGATTTTCTTTGTTATCTTTTGTTTTCTCTTTGCTCCTTGTTTCAATCATAGCAAGAGGGTGTGTTGTTTGTGCGAAACTTGCTTATGCTTGTCCCAATCTCCTTGATCTGAAAGGGTAGTTAGCAGGAGAAGTTTTTTGGCATTGAATTAATCATCATTCGCATACAAACGAAAAAGATACATATTAGTGATTGGTTTGCATATTAGAAGGAATTTCTGAAATGTTTTAGCATCGCATTACATTGGATTCGATTGAGAACCAATTGATTGAGGACATTTCATATTAAGTGTTTGATAGTGAAAATGACTCTTTCTCTTTCCCTTAATTAGGCATTCATTAAAAAGAAACGATTGCTTATCATATTTTATGCATCTTTTTGGGAATTGAGTCATCATTCCATCAGTTTCACTTTCATACACCCTTTGAGTAAAGAACAGCTGTAAAATGAACGCTAATTAAAAACTATCTAGAATATTTTTGTTTTTAGGATCTTCCACCAACAGTAGACTAGGGTTAGCACTTTGGATTAGGCTGTGAGTACAACTCTCCAAAGTTTTCAAAACAAACATTAGCATCATGAGCTAGGGAGAGTCAAATCCAATTGTCGCATCGGTTTTCTGGGATCCCCCTCTCACACAGGGGTTATGCACGAGGTCGCATTCAGGCGAATTACAGAGATTATCCCTCCGTGGTTCAACTGTTTCTAGTGGTCGGATTGTATATTGGGGGTCACTTGGAGGTATACCCACGATTATGTGTGGGAGCCTCTCGGGTTGATTTCAGACTTGTTATCCTGCCCATACGTTTTGGATCAGACTGTCGACTGTACCCACCCAGGGACTCACTGTGAATTGGTGTGTTTAGTTGCCATAATCTTTAGGTACTTACAAAAGGTGACGGTGAAGGGAAGTCTCACTGTACCTGGAATAGACATTGTTCAAACTCACTCGGGCTCCTTGGAGGGTAAATCCACAATTACTGTGTGGAAGCTTGCACCAAGGTGAAAGTCCATTAAGCAGGTCACCATTGTAACTATTCCACCATATCCTAGCCCCTTCTCAAATTGATCACATGACATTAGATTTCATCACCAACTAGTACGATCATCAAGAGAAGTTTTGTTTGCTTGGCTGATTCCTAGATTTTATTACCGTATGTTGTTTGTTTTTGTTAGTTGGCCCTAGATTTTCAGTGTGTTCTGTTATTCTCCACAATTGAGCCTGTAGACAATAAAGGTCTTCTCCAATCACGTAGGATGCAAGGGATGCCTCCGAAAGGCTATCAACCCTTACCTCCTAACCCTCCAGAAGACAACTACCGTAGAGAGGTAGAAAATCAATCTGATGCTGGAAGTGTTATTGCTCCTCTGTTAGATAACTCAGAAGGCGCTTTGGTCATGGTTGAAAATCCCACTACATCTGTGTCGGTAACTCCTCTCGAACCACTTTTGGTTCGTTTAGACTCCCTTGGGAACATCATAGATGAAGAGGTCCCACGATTACCGGAGAGGAATTTTACTGAAACATATATGGGATCCACAGAACCAATCTTTGGTGATGAGTATAGGACTCATGTTCGTCTTAGCACTGCAGTAGATACCAATCCCACACCTACTCGTTTTGTATGGAGGACTTCATTGAGATGCAATCTCTATGAAAATTTCGAATCCTTTCGACAACCCTTTCATCCTCATGACCCTCCTAGTGAAACAAGACCATCCATTCAAACCATGAATCACCCAGTCGATCAGGTTATTAACCCTACTGTTACACCAGCAAAAGTCCATCCTAATGCTGGAATCATCACCTCTACTCATCTCCAAAGAACTTCAATCTCTACCCCCATTTCTACAAGCTTTTACTCTACAGCTCCACATGTTCCACACGATCCTGCTGGGACATCTTCTCACCTAAGAATGCAAACCCCTGCTGGCCAAACACAATCGGCTGGAGGGAAACCACCATCTAACGAACCTTTCCCTCCTGGAGGACTACCTTTCCATGCCGGGCCTACCCCTCTCGGGGGACAGCCTCCTTTTCATGCTCTTCCTGGAGGTCACCCTCCATTTGCCAGTCATACCCTGGTTGTAAATCCACCACTAGAAGGGGGGAAACCCTCGTTTACTAGAAACCCTTCACAATCCTGGGGAGTATCTTCAGGAGGCACTTTCATTCAACCCCATGTTGGGGGCAACTCATCTCATAATCCACTAGGAGGAGTATCAAATCATGTTCCTTCCAGAACATCTTACGGACAACCTTATCCAGGCGGCATCCCAAACACCACCTGGAGTTCTCCGGGACCACAGTCTTATCCTCCTCATGGGTCTAATGTGTATCCGCCTCTGGGATCTACTCCTTACCATTCTGAAGGGAAAAATGTTTATCCTCCTCATGGGAAAGAAAATCACCCGGCCTATAATGCTCATAACCCACCGGGTTATGAAAATGTTTCTCATCCACTATCGAATCCTTCTTATCCTGGCCATCAACAACCGTATATAGGAGGACCTACTGGTTACAACTATCCACCCAACCCAGTTTATGGCCCTACTGGTGTTCCTATGCCGCACCAGTATCATCTGCAAATTAACCGTCAACTACCTTTCCTTGCGACTCTGGATCTCCCAAACTTGTCTCGGTTAACTAATGATCTGATTTTTCATTCACCGGTTTGGCTAGTCATTCCAGCTAAACTTCCTTCTGATATTCCGAAATTTGACGAAAAATCTGGTGAAGATCCAAACAACCATGTGATGAATTTCCATTTGTGGTGTTCATCAAACTCCCTCATGGATGATTCTGTACATTTGCATCTTTTCCCTCACCATGTCTTTCCTCACGCACTTTCAACTGCCTATTCGCTATGAGACGGGTACTAAACTCTTGATCTCCCTTCATCAAACTAACTCTGTACATATCTCTGACCATATTCATGAGTGGAGGTGACGATGAAGGATGATCAAGGCAATCATTCCTGATATATTATTGGAGGAGTGTTTTACTAAATCACTTTTACCCCCGATCTCTCGCTATGTCGCTATGGGTGGTGTGGTCACAGAGGAACAAGCCATTGCTCAGGCTTAGTATTTATATTTGGTTTATTCCCAATCTGGTACTTTGTATGATTTGCTTCCGAATGTTTCTCGAGCTAATACCGATCCATCTAAGTCGTCATCCTCATCTCATGTGGATGGTGTTATCGGTTCCGTCAAAACTCGATATTTTTCCAAATCGCTCACCCTCTCCTCTACCTCCCCCCAAACTCAGATCTCTGAGGTGAATGCAGTTCAATATGCCCCTTCACAACAATATGGAGGTAAGAAGAAGATAAAGAATAAATCAAAAAATAACAATGAACAACCAAAAAATCAAACACCTGCTACCAAAAAGAAAACACAACGAAAACTGAAATTCTCGTGTATCATTTTTGGTGACGATCACTACACTTGAGAATGTCCACTTCGCAATGAAGTGGCCAAAATTTTCCAAGGAAATTCACAACCTGTTGTGCTTACTCAGCCTTTTCCACAGCAACAATCCATGGTTGTTGAAACCCCCTCTCCTGGGGGCAGTTCTAGCCATCCTAATGATGAGGCCTCGTCGAGTGCACATATTTATATGTTTAATGGGATTAATTTTACCACTCGCTCTAAGACATACGACACACCAGGTAACCCTGACAAAGGAAACGACATTAACAGTATCAGATCCATCATCGTCCTTCGTTAGTCTTCCATCGGTTAATCCTTTGTCTGGACCACTTCAGATTGGGAAACCCACGTTCGACTCTATCTCACGCCCTCCTAAGAGCATTATCCACAAAGCTACCTTTAATACTAATTCACGTGCCGCCCAGAACTACAACATTGTTGAGGATTTGGCTCAAGCACCATGTGCTATGTCTGCGTTAGAAGTTCTACAACACTGCCCTAGTCAACGTAGAACGCTCTTGGCCACTGTTAGCGCTGTTGATCCTGAGTCGTCCAACCATATCATGTTTAACTTGGACAATTATGTGTCTCGACTCTCTCACCAACTTTCTTTTCAAGTTGATGTTGTTGTTCATAATCAACAAATCCACCAAACTATTCTGGATGAGGGAGCCTCAACTTGTGGCATGTCTTTAGCATGTTGGAAAGGTTTAAAATCACCCGCACTTAACAAATCCCCAATAATGTTACGTGCCTTCGATGGGCGAGGTTTTCATCCACATGGGCTTTTACAGTCCCTGCCCATCCAATTAGGTGGAAAAAATGTTACTATTGATGTCGAGGTGGTCGATGCTCCCCTCGATTACAACTTGTTACTTGGAAGAAGTTGGTTTTATGCTATGACTGTCGTTGCCTCGTCATTTTTTCGATGTGTCCAATTTCCTCATCAGGGAAAAATTGTCACTGTTGATCAGTTGCATTTATGCACGACCGATGCTCACGCTCCTGCTACCAACAATATTCCTTTCTTGGGAGACCACAAGATCATGTATGAAAGCATTGGTGTTGGCTTACTGAAATATTCTAGCCTCATGGGTACCTTCCCTACACCACTTCCACCGACTACACATCATATTGCCACCGTCAATATGATTTCGACCGTGACTTATCAATCTTTGGAATCATCTGACCCTTGGATTTCACCTCGTCCATTGGAATTCGATGCACTAGATGACATCGTTCCACTTGGTACAGCCGAACCATCATATGTTTCTATCCAATCCGCTTCTCCCTCGTCAGATGACCAACATCTATTGGCACCCGACAGTTCCTTGATGCAATCACTTTTGTGTTCCTTGTTGTCTGCGATCAACTGCATTTCTCCATTTGATGAATCTATTCCAGAAATGCTTCGCATTGACAAGTTACCTTGGGATAATAACTGTCACCGATCCACTTTTCTTCCCCCTCGTGAAGAAATTCAGGAAGATATACACTCTATCTCCCCTCCTAGTGTTGATTTTCCATCATCTCCCATGATTTCAACTTCCGATGATTTGGATCCGGTAGTGGACATGGTGATTTCCACAGTAGGGTTATTGGAGGCTGATCTCCTTACCCCTATCGCGACCCTCAACATGTGTTCCTTCTCGAGTGATTATCTTCCATCCAGCGAAGATCTCCTGGAAGCCATGACCGAGTTTTGTCCCTTGACATGCTATCCTTACAAAGCATTCTTCTCTTGGAAGCCATGATCAAGAAGCAGGAACGAGCATAGTTTCTCTTCTTTGTAGCAAGCTCGTTAAGAAATGAAACAAAGGCCCTGAGCATAGTTCTTTTCCTATGTCAAGCTCGTTAAAAAATTAAATAGTTACCTCTCTTGAACCTTCTTTTCATCCACCCTTCTCCTTTTTCTCATCTAGTAGAGAAATTGATGACAACCTCAAAGTCAGTGAATGAATTGAAGCTTGGGGGGCATGTCTCCAGCCTTTGATGATCATTCTAGAGTTAATCCACTATATTTTCAAGCTGGGGGCATACCGAGCTTAGTCTTTGTTCTTTCTAATGCTCATAAATACATGAGAATGCATCCAGGTAAACTTTTATCTCTTTTTTGGACCTGTATGGATACACGAAAAAGGAACCCCCTGGAGTCATCTTTAAGCTCTTTTCAGACTCTCTAAACATGAAAAGATTGTCGAGTGATCTTGCTTCCTTTCCCACTCGTTAAAAGGTTTGAAAGGGCGTCTTTTGAGTGATAATTTATCTCTTTTTCGGCCTCGCGAGACTAACATTACGAAAAAGGACAACATTGGAGTCATATTTAAGTTCTTTTCAGACTCTCTAAACATGAAAATATTGTCGAGTGACCTTGTTCTCTTCACGCTCATTAAAGTATTTGAAGAAAACGTTTGTTGAGCGATAGTTTATCTCTTTTTCGATCTCATCAGACTACTTTATGAAAAAGGAACTGAGAGAGTTCTCTTTTAAGTGTTTTTCTATACTCTATAATCATGAAAAACCTTCGAGTTTCCTATCTTTGGACTCGTTAAAATAAACATCGACAAGCACACACGGGATCAAACCCTTACTTCTTCCAGTTCGTTAAAAAAATGAAGAGGAAATTACCAAAGGTAAGTTATATCGAGCATGTGTTACCCTCCTCGAGCTCATTAAATCAAAAAGAGGTACTCATCTATTTGGATGGGGGAAAAATTGAAGGAAGTAAGCCAAGCAGTTTTTGAGAACATTACCAGTAACTCTTAGAGTCTCCCTTGAACACAACACTTTGTCTTTGCACACATCTTAATCCATTGAACCTCTGCATTGAACCAATCCTCTGAGTTTTTCTTACTCCTTTGGGTAACCCGACGAAAGTCACAGTATCCATTGCATCATCGTGTTTTGATCCATGTCATGTTTTTGTTGTTGTGCCTCAGTGTTCAAGGGAAGTATCTGCCTCGAGAGTCAACCATCAAAAATATCTTGTCTCAATACCTGTCTCAGTCCATGTTAATTTGATCTACCAATTACATCTCTATGTCTGTTTCATGTCGTTGATGGGGGATACATCAAGGCCCTCCTTCGACGAGTCTATTCCTGTCGACTTCAACACATTATCCAGGAACTAGACTTAGAAACCAATCAGTACTTTGGGACCTGCATGCCTCAATGGAAGGCCTCCTCATGTTTGACAGCGGGTTTACATCATTGACCTCTGATCGGATGATTCCACGGATGTTCGACTTCAGCTCATCCATTCACATTCGTTGGAACGTACTAGGGTACCTTGGGAATCATTGACATCAATGGTGATTTCCCTCGCACTTGTTAACGGTTTACATCATTGACCGCTAATCAAGTGGTTTTTTCCATGTTCGTACTACATCAGGATCGGTAAGAAGACCCTAGGTTGAGTGATCACTTTGATATGTACTTTTCCCAGGTTGCGAAGGAGTTTCTTTTGAACAATGACACATATACTGTCACATAGATCCACTTTGTATTGGTCGTGGCTATGTCTTGTCATCTCATAGATCCACTATGTATTCTTCATGGCTACGATTAGTTCAGGTCATGGGAGTATAGATCCACAGTGTATTTTCGGTGGCTATACCTTTTATCAATATAATTATGGATCTGCAGTGTATTTATGGCGGCCATACCTTGAAAGTCTCTATCACTCAAGCATAGGTATGTCTGCCTTGGGTTTGAAGCATGTATTAACATTTGTTTGATGGTTGTGTGTAGCTTCTGTCAAGTTCTCTGAGCCCTCACCCTTGCTTGAAAGTATACAAAGCATTTCAGTTATCAGTTCTCGTCTTCTAACTTCATACTTTGGGGGGCAATCTGTTACACTTCAAAATTACTCACTTCGATAGTGTCGCAAGTGTCGTCATTACAAGTGTCGCAAGTGTCGCATTTTGGTCACAAGTGTCGCAAGTGTCAAAAACATCATACTTCCATAATGTCTATGTCGTGCCTATAACGACATCAGAAGGACACTTGAAACACCTCAAACAATTGATTTGGAAGAAGAGGAATGGGTTAACAGAGTTTATACAACTTTTTCCACTAGAAAACCCATTCAAGAGGTATTTTTGGAGAGGAGCGCTCCCCCACATACTGTTAGGGAGCGTTATAACACCCTGATGCCCTTTATGGGGAGTGTTGCCACTATTAGGAGCGCCAACACTTGTTGTCCTTCTTTCAAGGAGTGCTATAACACTCTGATGCACTTTTTGGAGGAGCGCTACCTATTCTGGGCGAAAACTGGTTTGTTGAGAAGAATGAGGGAAAGATCCCCTCAATATATGAAGGTGGTTGGTTTCAAATCCTTGGTCAAGCCATGATCTTAGGGAAGATCCATAACTGGAGGAGGAAAATCCTCAACTTACCCCAAATATATCTCAAGTAGTTGGGCCTCTCCAAGCCCATTTAAACAGGCCTTCTCATGGTGAAAGGGAGAAAAAAGTATTATGAAGGATCCAACTTATGATCTCATGAAGAAGATGTTGTTTGGAGCATCAACATTCTGTGTGTGGACTGTTTGAGCAAGGGTTCAGACGAGGAAGGCTTGATGAGGCTGCTACACTCACATCTATGGCTGTAAGCATTCTTCGTTGTTGTTCTCTTTAATATAATATGCTTGGCCTGTTTCTTTCAAATTTGTGTTTGATCTCACATGAATTTGTCTCTAATAGATAGGTCTATTTCGAGCTAATATCAGTAGAGTAGGAAGTTGTTTGTACTTTTGTTTGTCTACAGGGCTTATTGAGGAGCATAAGATTGGATCTCAACTCGGATCGTGCAAGGACAAACATCGGTAAAAGGTACTTATTTTCTCCTTCTTCCTCACACATTAGTTTATCTAGATCTAAAAGGAAGTTAGTGTCCATGATAAGAATCTTTTGTCTTAAGAGTTAAGAGTTTAGCTCTCAAGAGGAGATCTACCTGTCCGCAGGGATATTTTCCTACAACAATGTTCTACAAATCCTAGGTTTGGCGAGAAATTTGATTTTTGTAAGAAAAATGGGCGATGCAGGGGTAAAAACAACATTTGAAAAGGAAACTTCCAGGATGGTTTGAGGAACAATAGTGTTGTTGAAAGGAGTTTTGTTTGGAACTCTGTATAAGATGGAAGGAAACACTATTAGTGATGGGTGTAATAGTTCCATTGTTCTTGATATTAGAGTTTAAGAAGAAATAACTCCTATAGTCTCTGGAGAAAAGGTTATGCTGTGGCATCAAAGACTGGGGCATATCGGAGAGAAGGGTCTTCGACTACTACATGGTAAAGGTATGGTTGAAGGTATGTCTAACTTCTCTCTGGATTTTGATTTATGTGAACATTGTCTATATGGGAAGCAAAATCGGGTAAGATTCCCTTCTGGTGCAAAGAGTGCAGAATGAATCTTACAACTAGTTCACAGTGATGGTTTTGGACCTATGTCGGTCCCATCATTGGGAAAATCTGTGTACTATGTCTCATTTATAGATGAATTCTCGAGGAATACTTGGATATATTTCCTCAGGAATAAATCTGAAGTCTTTGACAGGTTTAAAGAGTTTAAGGCTCTTGTTGAGAATCAAACAGAGAAGATAATTAAGGTGCTAAGGACAGATAATGGCAGAGAGTTCTCCGGGAATGAATTTGAATAATTATGTAAGAAGTGCAGTATAGAAAGACATAAGACTACTCCATATACACCTCAATAGAATGGAGTTACAGAAAGGATGAACCGGACGCTGATGGAAAAAGCAAGGTGCATGCTCAGTGGTGTCGGGCTAAGGAAAGAATTATGGGCAGAGGCAGTGGGTACTGCATGTTACCTGGTCAACAGATCACCCTTATCAATGTTGGATGACAAGACTCCACAAGAGGTATGGACTAGTAAGGAACCTTCTCTCACACATCTCAAGGTATTTGGCTATGATGCATATGTTCATGTTCCAAATGAAAATATGAGTAAGCTAGATAAGAAGGTCGAAAAGTGTATCTTTATTGGATACAAATATGGTCTCAAAGGTTATAATCTTTGGAACCCAGAAACTAAGAAGGTAGTGTATAGTCGAGATGTGGTATTTAGAGGAATGAAGGATGTTGTTAAACATGAAGTCCTACCAAGTAAGGAAGAACTAGAGAAAATAGAGTTTGATTTAAAAGATGAGGAGTCAGACTCTACAGAAGAACAGGAATAAGAAGAAGAAGATACTCATACTCCAGTATTGAGGAGATCGGTTCAAGAAAGAAGGCTACCGGAAAGGTATACTCCATCTAATTTCCATTCAAATTTTGCTTTGTCTATTACTGATGATGATCCTAGAACTGTCAGGGAGGCAGTGGATTCAGAGGATGAAAATATCTGGAAAAGGGACATGAATGAAGAAATGGCATCTTTGGATAAGAATGAGGCTTGGGATCTAGTGGAGTTGCCAACTGGAAGAAAACCCATTGGCAGTAAATGGGTATTTAAAAAGAAGTTGAATGCAAAAGGAAAAGTAGAGAAATATAAAGCTCAGTTAGTAGAAAAGGGTTATTCCCAGGTTGAGGGAATTGATTTTGGTGAGATTTCTTATTTTGTTTCCAAGTTAACCTCCATAATATTTATGTTATCTGTTGCTGGTGCATTTGATTTTGAAATCAAACAAATGGATGTGAAGACAACATTCCTACATGGGGATTTGGAAGAAGAAATCTATATGAAGCAACCAGAAGGTTATGTTGTGAAGGGAAAGAAGGAGTTGGTATGCAAGCTGAAAAAGTCCCTATATGGTTTAAAACAATCACCAAGGATGTGGTATAAAAAATTCGATACTTATCTGTTGGAACTTGGCTTCACAAAAAGCAAAGAGGATCATTGTGTGTATTTTAAATTAATTGGTGATCATTTGATTTATTTGGTCTTGTATGTGGATGACATGTTGTTGATAAGAAACAACAAGGAGATTACCCAGGATGTGAAAACTCAATTGTCCTCTAAATTCGACATGAAGGATATCGGTGCTTCAAATTTCATTTCAGGCATGGAAATTAAAAGAGATCGGAAAAGGAGGAAACTCTAGTTAAATCAGAGAAAATACGTTGAGACAATATTGCAGAGGTTTAATATGCAGGAATGTAAACCGGTCAAGGTTCCTATTCCTATTGGTGTAAATTTATATGTGGATCAGTGTCCCAAGACACATGAAGACGAGGAGGACATGTCTCATGTTCCATATGCGAATGCAATTGGCAGTTTTGTGTATGCAATGGTATGTACTAGACCAGGCATTGCATATGCAGTGGGAGTTTTGAGCAGGTATATGTCAAAACCAAGGAAGGAGCATTGGACAAAAGTAAAAAGGGTTTTCAGGTATTTGCATGGCTGCATTGCTAGCTATGGATTGTACTACGAAGGAAGACTAGAATTGGACATAGTGGTGGATATACATGGCTTTGTGGATGCAGTCTGGGCTAGAGACCTGGATCGTAGGAGATATACAAGTGGGTATGTGTTTAACCTGTTTGGAGGAGCAATAAGTTGGATGAGAAAAAGACAGGTTGTAGTGGCACTTTCAACTACGGAAGTTGAATACATGGCAGCCACTTATGCAAGTAAGGAAGCAGTATGGTTACAAAGATTTTGTTCAAGTATTGGGTTGGTACAACAAGCTGTAAGGATAGATTGTGATAGACAGAGTGCAATTTTTCTGGTGAAGAACCGAGCTCATCATTCAAATACAACCATATTGATATTCAATATCACTTTGTGAGAGACATGATTGAATAAAAGAAAGTATTGTTGATGAAGGTGGACACTTTGAAGAATGTTGTCGATTCATTAACAAAATCTGTGAGCATTGAGAAGTTCTCTTGGAGTAGAGGATCCATGGGCATTGCTGCCCTGTATTGTTGACTAAGTAACCCTATAACCCCTTATATGCAAAGAAAACAACAAGTGGTATAATGTTGGGAAACGTGTCATGTGCCTCGGGAAATGTGTTAAGAACCAAAGACTGAATACAAAGGCACCACAACAAATATACAATAACAATATGCAAAATCTCATTTATTACCATCAAACCCTTGAGGTAGGGCAACACCATACAATGGATCCTATTATGGAAGGGATCCTCTCATGTTCACTTGCCTCTTCGAGGGGGCATCCTCCTATTGAGCTACTGCTCCACAATACAATACTTCTCTTCATGTCTCATTAC
>ML807550.1:27910-45054 GCA_009831015.1 Picea engelmannii
TTGAGAGCTACCCAATGGGGCCAAGTATCTTCCCATACTGATTTTCTTTCTTTAATGAATGATTCAATACTAGGGCCATCACATTTCCCTGTAAAATACATCTTGCTATGAAAAAACCCCCAAAAATAGATCAATAAGTTACGGCAAAAAATCGCGGCTTTTTTCGGAAAAACTGCAGAATTTAAAATGCTCATAACTTTACTTCCCGAACTCCGTTTCGGCTGATTTTTTTTGAAATTGGGTGAAATTGTGAGAAGAAATCAGATCTGTAATTTGTTTGGACAAATTTGGCCTCCAAATGCTATAGAAATAAAAATAAATCGCGCCGTCGTCCGCAGAAAAAACCCTGAAAAATTGCAGATTTTAAAACCTCAATATCTTGACCTTCCAGACTCCGTTTCGGACGATTTTTTTTTAAAATTGGGTGTTTTTCTGAGAGGAATTCAGATATACAACCCTTTTCTGCAAATTTTGTACAGAAATATACTGAAAATGTCTGGAATGTCGCGGTCCGCTTTTTTCTGCTCCGAAAAAAAAAATCTGCAAAAATAAAAAATAGTTGCCCACAACTCCGGCCAAGGAAAGTGCTCTGATAGCAATTGTTAAGTACCTAAACCAGATCTGCAAATATACTTCATAAATAACCAAGAATAAACCATAAACCATTCACCATAACCATGAACACAAGAAATATCCAAAACCCTTGAGGTAGGGTAACACCATATATTAATCCTTATGGAAGGATAAAACTCCTCAAGCAATCCTTGCTTGTACAATCACAATATTCTTCACTATGTTTCATTACATTGCCTAGACTTATTTATATAGCTCTCCCTATCTCCTAGGAACCTTCTAGAGAGCCTTCTCACATTTATTACATCCAACTACCATAGTGGACATTTATTAGTATAGTGGACCTAGTCCACCTTACATTGAATGACCACATTCTCATATATTAAATGAATTCCACTAATAACACATAACTACATTCCCATTGGGTACCTCCCTAGGTACCCCATATTACCTCCCTAGGTATATCACAAAAAGGGTCGCATATTTAGGTGGTTTTTCAGCACATGGTTTTTGCTGATGGTTTTCTATTTTCGGTTAAGGAATTAGGGTTGTGGACTAATCCAGGTCATTGGGTTAGGGTTTTGGATGCCGCTGGCTCCTATATGTATATTGTATTGTAAACAATGTAACATACATGAATGAATATAGAATATGTTGGTTTTCCCGGTTTGGGTTTCCAGGGGAAAAATCTCTGTGTAATGTTTGTATTTGTCATTGTATCTTTTCTATTTTTTACTGAATATTTGTTTGCAGTAGATATTGTACAAGGTTAAAATCTACATTCCACTCTCCCCACTCTTGTTCATCATGGTCATGGAAGGCTTAAGTCTACTTCTTAAAAAAGGACAAGCAAAAGGGAAGCTCACGGGGATAAAAGTGTCCAGCATCATCAAGATTTTACACCTCTTTTTCGTTGACGATGTCTTAATCATGACCAATGACTCGTTACAGGAATGGAAGGTAATAAAATACATCTTGATGACTTTTTGTAGAGCCTCGGGCCTATAAATGTACAAAGACAATTTTTCACTATGCCAGTATACAAGAGCACTCCTTGGCGCTTATAAAAGATCTCTTTCCTCACAACTTTATGCACCTTGAAGAAGGTTTTAAGTACCTTGGTTATTATATCAAAGAAAATGCATACAAGGTTACAAATTGGAGCTGGCCTGTTGCAAATATGGAAAAAAGAATAGGCCACTGGTGTAATAGATGGCTCTCTTTAGGAGGTCACCACACCCTCATTAAAGTTGTTTTAGAAGGACATTAAGTATATTGGATGGATCTTGCTTCCATTTCAACCACAGTTCTAGACAAACTAAGGAAATTAACATATAACTTCCTTTGGTTAGGCATCTCTTCTTACACTCACCTACATCTCAGTAACTGGGAATCACTGGCCAAACCAAAGAATAAGGGCAGATGGGGTATCCATAACTTATTCCATTTTAATATAGCACTGGTTGCTAACTCCCTTTGGCACATGTTGACAAAATATGGAATCTAGAACTTTGTTATAAAAGATAAATACCTCCCCCACTACTTAGTGGCTACGTGGTTAAGGACTGCTACAAGAACATGGAGATCAACCTCGCAGATAGGGAGAAATCCGGTAAAATCGGTAAATAGGATTACCCATTGGATTTGCTGGAACCCAAGTACTGGACATTCAATTATCCTAGGCAAGGACTGTATTTTAGGAATGGAAAAATCCTCCTTCATATCTCCACAACTGATTTCTCTCTTAAATACAAAAACATCAGATATCTATTTCAAGCAAGAGGGAACCACAGACCCAGGATCTTTGTTGACTGTTGGAAAACTAGTGATGAAATTGGACTACCTGTTGCACTTGCAGAGGAATGGAAAACGTTATGTATGGAGCTTACAAGAACCGACCTAAAACTACAATAAAATGAAGATCAACTCATGTGGACAAGGGGCAACAACTCAGGTCTCTTAACAGTAAAAAATGTATACACAACTATTTCAAACACCCTCTGGCATAACAATATAGGTGGATGGAGGAAAAATATGTGGTCTTGGAACATTTCTCATAAGATCAAATTATTCACCTGGCTTACAATTGAAAACAAAATACACACTTGGGATATCCTTCAAAGAAAAGGCTAGGTAGGACCCAATATTTTCCAACTATGCAACAAAGAAGAAGATATTGTGAAGCATCTTTTTATAAAGTGCCCCTTCACTAGACAAGTATGGGATAGCATCCTCATCAAACAAAACTTAATTATTGTTTGGGATGGGCACACTTTATATGATTTTTATTACTCCTAGACTAAAATGGAATGAAACTATCAAAACCTTCCAACCTGGTCTATTGGATCGTGTGGTTGGAAAGAAATAATTGTTTTTTTTAATGGGAACCCTGCTACAAACACAGTTGTCTACAAAACACTAGGTATGCTCTCAAACTGGGCAGCCATACATCCAAGAAAAGTGGCTTCCAAGAACAAAACAAAGAACAAAGTCAATAATCATATTCCAGAGGGCTTGCCTACAGGATGGTTTGATGGTGCAGCACAGTCAAATGGCCTCTAGAGTGGAGCAGGGGGTTTGATAAGCATATTGACGAATTCTCTTTACAAATGGACCTTCAACTGTGGCCCTGACACCAACACCAGGGCTGAATTATTGGGTGTCTGGGCAACTCTTCATCTGACATCTAGATTAAACATTGAGGATCTTCAAATCTTTGGTGACTCCATAATTTGTATAGATTGGCTGAACAACAGAGGAAAACTTCAGGTCACCTCTCTTTTGGGCTGGCAGGATAGAATCAGAGAGCTTCAACCCAACTTTAGGAAGCTCAGCTTCACCCACACCTATTGAGAGTACAATAAAGAAGCATATTTTCTTTCAAAGGATGCTCTCCAGATACAAGTTGGTATAATCACTTACAACCATTGGGTTGATGGACATGAGGGCCCTCCATTTGTTCTAAATATATACTAGTTTTTTCTTTTTTCAGTTCCTAGATGTCTTCATAGGAAGATTGTTGGTAGTTACTTTTTTGTAACAAAATTTGTGGATATATTTATATCTACATATCAAGGACAATCAGTACTCTGAATCATACTCCTCTACTACTCTTTGGCACATAGTTTTTGCCTCTTGTAACAATCCCACACTTGTATCTTTCACACTTTTGTTTGGCTGAAAGAACATTGTTGGCGATAAACTTTTTTTACTGTGATGTATCCTTGATATGAGAACAAAATTATATTTTAATATAATTGAGAAATTTTTCTACTGGAAAAAACGTACACCGTCGCTTACTTCTTAATTAGAAAATCCATATTTTCTATGGAGGGAGGTTTAAATATGTTTTTCCTATGGAGGGAGGTTTAACTATGCTTATATTATTCATCGTTATAATTTTTATAGTAATACAAAATATTATAAAAAAAACTCTTCGAAAGGAGGATAGTTAAAAGTCTTATAAGCTAACTTATTTATTGTGATTTCTAAAATTGGACTATGGATATGTTTAAGGTATAATATATTTATGGAGGATAATTAATGTAATGTTAGATACACAGGGAGGTACCTAAGGAGGATAATTAATGTAATGTGGTCATACTCATGGAATAAGGTCCACTAAATTGTTGGTGTGTGAACTCCTTAATTAATGTAATAAACAATACTCATTGAATGAAGTCCATTAATTAGTTGGTGGATAACAAATATAATAATGAGGGGTAGTTGGCATAATCCCCTAGGAATACTATTGAAAGTGTATATATACACATGCATATCATAGTATTGAACATATTAAATATTGTACTATAGCAAGTATGACTTGTGGAACAATTCCTTCCATAAAGAGTAATCAATGGTGTTACCCTTGCCATAAGGCTTTTCTCTACAATGTTGGTGTTGATTATTGTGCATATTCATTTGTTATTCCAAATTCCAATCGTTTAATAGTTCATATATTAAGAATCACAACATTTTTCTTAGAAGACTTGTATAATGTAGGAGTCCTAACATGCCCTACTGTAGTATTAGGCAGTGGTTTGAATTCAACCTGGTATTGTTAGGAGTGTTTATATTCAACTTGGTCTAACATGATTTTAGGTTAAAATGTGCTTTTAGTGTGTTTCTTTATTGTGCTTTTGTACTTTATTAATCCAATCATCACAATGTTGTCCTACACATGATTACACTAATGGTTCAACATCTTTGTTGGGTTCTAGTTTTGACATATTTTAATACATCTTTATACACCCTTTTTGCCTCATTGTTCTTCTATAGTCATCATTTTACCATTCTCGTCACTATATTATCCATGATTTTGACACCTATTCACCCAAAGGTACATTATTGTCAATACATTATAGAATTTCTTATTTTTAATGAAATTACAAATATGTTTTTATCATGAGAATCGATTATTGTAATTGAGCAATGCAGATCCGGTAGCAAGGTCAATGGTTGGCATATGTGTGCTCCTTCAAATCCAAATCAAGAACATGGGTTTTTCTCCTAAATCCTACCAGATGGTTCAGTTCAAACACCCAACTAAGAACCTCCAACACAGAGCATTATTGGGTGATTGGTTTCAACTTGAAGATAAGGTAATATGTGGGTGATTATGCATGAGATTCGTGGAAAATTGAGAACCAAATTGTAACAACAAAATCATTTATATTTTGGATTGTAATTAATATTGAGACATTGGGAATCGATGCCATACCCAAAACATGGGATTTGATGCTATCTTTTTAGCATTTGTTTTCTCTATTGAGCGATTTTAGCAACAAGACACATATCTGTTGTTGGGAAAACTACCCTACGGACTAGCAAACTAGGGTCAGACTTGCATGCAGATTTTGACCGTAAAGAAATTAGTTTTTATCCTACCACCCAAAAATTAAACCCCTTTTTCACAATACATGCATGGAAATGAACTACTAACCTTGTTACCGGCGTTCGATGTCGATCCTCCGTTGCGCTTTGACCGCTTGCTTGCGCTGCTCCTTCCAAAGATGACCTGCAATCAAAACAAACAACTATGCATGCATGCTACTTCTCTACTTGAGGGTTAGAAATTAAGCATAAATTAACCAAACCATAGATAACTCATGCATTGGGACGGGAAAAGTATTCTTTTATTATTTGAAAAATGAATCAACTTACAATCAAAAGCGAGACCGGCCACCGCTCCTTGATCCTGATCCTGGGCTCCTCTTTGTTTGTCCTCCAACTGCTTTGCGTTAAATATCCTTTTGGCATGAGGAAAGGCTAAAGGGTTGGGACAATGGATTACACAAATGGGCAGAGTTTCTTCGCTATATTTTTTCCTCCTTTAAATGGTACCCCTACCCCTTCTTTTATAGGCTAGAAGGAGCTAGGGTTTTGGACGAACCCTCGACCATGCATGGTTGGGAGTTTCAGTTAACTGACCCATAGATTTTTGTTTCGTCGGCAACTTTCCTTTTTTCGTTCTTTGTTAGGTACACGCGGGCTGTAGTGATCCAGCCAGCATGCACATGCTTGCAGTAATGGGTTAGGGCACATGGGCCTTGACATAAGAGGATTTCCAAAGAGTTTTTCAACAGATGTTTTGGCAATGAAGGGATATGAGTTGGCCTGATTCCAGGTAAGCATGTGTGGTTCAATTTAGGGTTATAACAGATGCCCCCTAATGTGTGAGGGCAGAAGAGCATCTGATGGTCGAAATACATTACCAATCTTTACTGATGTGCTGAATGAGTGAGCCCAAGGATCAGGAACCAGGAGGTGCCATCTGCAAAAGAACAAATGTCTCACCGAGGTGGGCATACCCATGCTCGGGATAAAATAAAACCATGGCTACCAATCAAATACACTGTAGATCCATGTCAAATAAATAGAAAGAGTAGCCATGAATAATACACATCGGAGCTACATCTCGAAATCAGAAATATATACATATAGAGTACCCATCTTCCAGAAGTTGATTTGGCATGATGGTTGTACTTCAGAGCTCGAGCAACAACTTCAAAATCTTCTAAAACTCGGGTAGGAGTGTAATATGAGTGTACGAATGCACTACCCAGAGGTCCTCGATGGCTCGTCAGTTTTGATGATCGGACTGAAGGCTTCAGTGATTTCGAACAAGGACTTGATTGTACGTTCAGGATGGTCGGGTATGCGAACAAGACACATATTGCAGAGGGGTCGACTCAGGCTTAGTGACAAACTTCCCTTGGATAATAGCACGACAAGTGATAAGACTTAAGCAACATATATGTTAATCATAAGTCTACGAAGAAGGAGGCACCACAAACTCTCCATATGTTTGGAAGAGTAACCAAACGGTGGAGGACACAACTCTATATAGCGAGAAAAGCTTCCTAAGGTCGTACTACATCCCATAGTCTGATGATCAACAGACAGATGTGCTTTATCCAAGGGCGACTCATTATGCTGCCAATAAAGAAAATACTTTTCCCATCCTCTTTTTGGGGTATATTTGATTTTTTTGTTCATTTTGATAATTTTTGAAAAAGAATTGTTGTTCCAAAGTTTGTGTTTTAAGGCTATAAAACACACCGTCTAGGCATCCAAAAATGATAATACTTTTAAAACAAAGAAACAAAGAAAACTAGATCAGATTCAGTTTCTCAACTGTCTCTGTCTTGCTTCTCTTTGTTCCTGGATGGTTATGTCACGTTCAATCACTGCCCACGATCATTCTAACTCAGTTCTATTTGTTGCAGTTTGTAAGATGGTGTTGAACAGGCTCAATGCAATGCTAGTTTGATCTTGTAGACCAGGTTCTACGTTGGGTTGTCTACCGTTAGGAACTGTCATGGGCGATGGGGTCTTATATGTTTGTTAAAGGGTTTTTTTAATAGATTGATTACTTCAGACTTTCAGAGAATATGTCAATGAAACAATTTCCAAACCTAACACAGAAAAATAAATACGCAGTCAAGGCCATTTCCTGGTTTGTGACAATCTTGAAATTATAAACAGTGAAACACAATAGAAAGAAATATAAGGCTTTAATATGGAAAGAATCTTATATTTCTGTAAACAATAATGAAAGAGACACGAGATTTCTAACAAAAGAAAATATTAAGGAACAGAAGGTTACAGGTCTTAAAATCACTAAATCAATCTCAGAGGAAAAATTGTAACACATTCAACATCCAAACCAATCTGATACCATAAACAACAATTGTCTATAATTTCCAATTGATTTATTTGCTAGAAACATACATTAAGAGGAATTTTTAACGGATGAAATTAGACAAGGGGAAGAAACATAGTCACGAATTGCAGGATTCAGAATCTTGTTGCGAATTCAAATCTGATTAACTTTAAAACTGGTCGTACAATAATCGGCCTTCTCCCAAAATTTTTGAAGCCCCTTTTCAGCCTTTCGAAATTACATTTATACATTTCTGTCCAAAAATTCCGTTGGTAACTAACAAACTTCCTAATCTTTCGGTTGCATAAAATATTGCTAACCGTTAACAATTTATTACAAAGTTCTAAAAATAGAAATATTTACAAAGTTTTAACTTTGAGTCGAAGATATTTCTTTATCTGCTTCAGCTGCTTTAACATATTTTTCTAAAAAGTTCACTAAGGCTTTAGGAGCCTCGGGTATCTCGTTTGCTTCAAAAGAAAAGAAATTTCTTTGTAGACCTGGCAACTGGGTTGCAACTGTTTTCTCTGTGGATTTAACTTTTTCCAATCTTGAACTGGGAGCTATCATTAGTTTCTCAATTTCTGCCATATTGACCATCTTGATATTTGAGATTTCAACTTTCTTCTCTTCCAGTTCTTGCTTTGTCTTCAGTTGACACCTGTCTATGTCGATTTCCCCTAATGAATCGGAAATATCATCTGTCCCGATATGTGTTGATTCTTTTTCAATGAAATCAAAAATCTTTTGGCAATCTTCATTGACCTCTTTTGTAATTCTTTTATAACTTTCCAAGTTTGTTTCCCAAACTTTTATCATTGCATCTCCTTTCAACTGTTTTGAGATGGATAACTCCTGTGATTTTCTAATTTCTTCCTTCTGTAAAGAAGTTATTATCTTTTGGAAAGAATTTCTTACCACTTTAGCTTCCCTTTCTTTTTACACTTCCTTGTACATAGATCTCTTAGATTCTTGATAGTAATTCTGGATCATTTCCAGATTACAGAAAACCTTATGCTGTTCCTCCTCAATACTTACATATATCTCTGATGCTTTATTTTTGAACTGATCTATTTCAATCACTTGGTTGGCAATGGAAATGATTTTATCTTGCAGATGTTTATTTTCATTTCCCAACTACTGTACTTGTTCCTGAGTTACCTGAATCATCGGTTTTGCTTCAGTTAAATTTTCATTTAAATTTTGTATATTCTGTATATCCTTAAGTCTGGCCTATTCCAGGCCTTTTTGTATTCCCCATCCTATCATTTTTTCACTTTCCTTTAACCTGTCCTGTAGCTGTGTAATTTCCTGATCTTTCTGCTCAATCATAGTGATTAAATTTCCTACAGAGTACATATTGGCCAATGCTATGGCCCCCATAGTCCCTGCTAACTCTGTAGCAAATTCACTTTCCTTTAGCTTTTTCCCATCAATAATAATTTTGTGTTTTTCAATTGTCCTTCCTCCTACAGGATGTATTTCCTTCTTTAACACAACTTTCCATTTTTTGCTGAAAAAATAATCCGATGGAGGTATTTCATCTCTGCTAATTGGTTCTAAGTCACTCACGTACAGAGTTCCTTCGTGAGGGTTCCCAAAAGTAGCTTGCAGTGGGGTTAATGCTGTAATGGGACTCCCCAGTTCTTGTGAAGTTGTTCCCCCAACTGTTTCTGGAATATCATCAAGGTTTATTGGATTTATCTCTGCTCCTTTCCCTTTTTATGTTTGTGTTTCCTTGGTCTGGAAATTTTCTGTATTCTGAGGAGAAATCTCAGAATATTTCAATTTACCTTTATCACTTGCATCATATTGAGTAATGGTTTCAAAACTGGGAGGAATGTTTTCTTGCTCTTTTTCTGAGGTTGACACTTCGCCCTGCAAAATCTTTGGCAGACACTGTCTTCTATTCCTTTGAAAGGATGCAAACCCCACCTGTGCATCAGGTGACAAGGTTTGCACTCTGTTCTGAATTTCCTCATATGATTTAGCATTTCTGAAAACATCATCATAAAATGAATCTTCATGTTCATATGCTTTCAACCCACACTGTGTAACATGCCGATTGACAATTTGATATGGATCATGTTTTTTGTGTTCTATGTCTACTAATTTTACTTCACTCAATGATTCCGCTTCTGACTTAGAATGACCAAAGTTTAGTAAAGAAAATTTCCCAAGATAAATGGGAAAAGACGACCATGACTTCTTCTGCTGAGCTTTTAATTCTAGTCCAATTCCCCCATTTACCAACTGATAAGCCACTTCCCTGCAAATTAACCTATCTTGGAGTATTTTTGGGAGTGCATGTGGTGGAATAGAACATCCATAAACCCTAATATATGAGAAATTTTCTTCAATGAACCAATCAACAACTGTCTTAAGATTTTCTACAATGGTATGTGAAATTCGAGGAGGTTCACAACCAAAAAATATTTTGTGCAACGGAATAATTACAAAATGACACACCTCATAAAAATTGTTTTTGGCATTTTCTTCCCACAGAGCTGAATGATACTTATGCACAGGCTCTGTACAAGAAGGATTCCAACTCCAATTCATCAAAGGGAAAGGAGTCTTAAAACATATAGCATCTATTATATAGGCTGACATATAAAAGGCCACTGGCTGTCCCTTTGCCCTAGCTGTTTTGTAGTTTATAACTTCTGAGGCAATGTTATCTGATAATATTTTATGCCAATTGAAACTACGTCCTTCTGAAACTTCTTCTAAAAATGGTGTCCAGTCTGCATTGAAATGAAAAGGATCTTTTCTTCCAAAGAGTCTACATAACATCATTCCTAAATACACCATGTATTCATTTAGGGAAGCTGTGGCATAAATTACATGTTCATTAGCTCTAAACTTGTTCTCATCTCTTGCCCATCCTTTAATCATATCAGGGTATGTTTGACCACATTCTACACATTCTTTTTGTTGAAAAGCAGCGACAAACTCTTTATTAAAAGTGTGCCTATAATTTGGAAATAGCTTATACATTACTTGTATATGTTCGGGCCTGAATGAGCCAATAACCGCTCCTTGCTCATTCAGGATACTTCTTGTCGGAATATCCACCTTACCAAGTGCCCAGGCAACCATATCTGTATATGAAACCAGTCTCGAACGTGTTGCAACCTTATGAAGACCTGTTTCGGCGATGTCCCGGAGATGGTTGTTTGTGCCATTGTCTGAATATGAAAGTTCATCCTCCATTTTCTCTGCAATTGCAGCCCATGATTTAACATTGTGTACTACTCCTGCTGCAATAGTATCTGAAATGATATCGCCTTCCGGTTGTTCTTCGGTTTTCTTTGAAGCCTTTTTGGGCGCCATAACTGTATGTTCACCGGCTCTGTGTTTAGTACCTCAGCAACAAGAGTTCAAGAAAACAAAATGTCAATACTGGAGCAGTCTCCAAAAGGAGGAAAGAACTCTGTGTTCACTTAAATACCTGTAGCAGAGCAGAATTCAGCTTCGAAACAATGTAATCGTTTCAAAAATTATTTCGAATATATCGTAAAATCTTCGAGACTTATACTCTGTTATGAAATAAATGCAAAAGATATTCCCGATAATGTGCTTTTAGTGTTTGTACCTGAGTCCTTCCGATGTTTTTTCAAATATGATAGAAACTTACCAAATTAAATAATTATTGCATTAATGATCATTTATTAAAAGTTTAAAACCTTACACTTTGTTTTGAAGAATGATTAATTAATGTTAATTTTGATTTGAATTGAGAGCACTTTCATCGGGGTTTCAGAACTTTTGATGTCAAGAAAATAAGTCATCGTAAAACCCCGATCGACGAAATTGCGATGTATTATTTAGTTGAAATCCTATTATTATCTTAATTAATCCAGATTAGATTTTCGAGATTTCGTTAACCAAGAAATCGAAAATCAGGAAATCGGGGATCGGGGAATCGGGAAAATTGATGATATGAAAATTACTGCTCACAAGATCACGGATCGCGATTTCCCGATGAGATTAGTTACTCCTAATCACGCTTAACAGTAATTAAATAATTTCAAACCTCAATTAAGAATTAATTGAAATCGGGGATCGGGAAATCGGAGAATACGATGATAAGTTTATTTGTTCTCACAAACTCGCGAATCGCGATTTCCTGATAAGATTAACTTAGAGTTTTAGAACCCTTTTTAGATGTGATTTAAGTAAATGATGGATTAATCAAAGATTAATGTATCGGGAAATCGGGGATCGGGGTTTCGCTATTTGATTTGTATTGAAAATTGTTATTTCAAAACTGCGAATCCCGATATCCCGATATGAATTTAACATTTCTTTAAGTTTTATCATTACTTGTTCATTTAAAATATTATTTGAAAAAGTGTTTGGAACATACGTTCGTTTAAATTTTAACCATTCTTTTTCCAAAAAATGAATCACCAAGGCATTTCGAATTCATCGGAGATGAAAAGTTTTGTTTTAAAAATTTATATAATGCAAAGACTCGAAGAAACCAAAATTTGTTTATCCTTAAGGTAAAAAATCAAGTTATGTTTTAACATAGGCTCCAACTGGGGACCTCATCTCCCTGCGGGATGAGGAGAATATGCAGACTTAGTGCCTTCATTGGGTAATGGGGTCAGAAGTTCATCGCTGATAAACTGTTCAAATAATAAGAAAAATTACGCGAGCAGCCTCTGAATTTTTTTTTTTTTTTAAACTTATCATTTGTTGAAATTCAGTTATGGTCTTCTTCCAAGTTTTCCTTCTCGTTCCAAAAATTGAGTTAGTATTGAGATGTTTAGAACAATCCTTAGAAGCTCAACAGATTATTGAACATTCCAGCTTGCATCAATCGAAACATAATTCATCAATTTTAAAACTAAGAAGCTCCATTTGACTTAAGACGAATATCCAGTTTTTGAAACAATGATAACTAGAATATATTATAGATAAGTGTGACACCCTTACAGATACCTCAGACATTGCTTCACTGCTAGCAGGCCTGTTCAATACCCCGGTGCATTTATCTGTCCCTTTTTACTGAATTTCCTTTCACCTCTTCGAATGCTAATTTTATTTCTCAGACATTGCTTCACTGCCAGCAGGCCTGTTCAGTACCCCGGTGAAGTTATCTATTTTATATTTTCAGATGAGGGAAATCATTTAAATTAATTTCCTTTCATCGTCTGTAGGACTAGATGGGGGCAATCAGTTATGAATTTCCTTTCACCATCTGTCTTATATTTAGCTCAAAATTATGAAGCAGGGGCAATCAGTGATACTTGATATATCAGGGTTGGTGATCTGTGTATAATTTTATAATCAAGGTCTGTCCACTTGTTTTGATTATTCTAGGTCAATGTTTCTCAACTTTCAAAACTTCCTAAGTTAGTAGAGAAAAGGGGAAACACTTTCAAGGGATATTCTTTTGAGCAAGCTAAAAAAATTCAGACAAACTGTTAAACAACTTAAGATATACAGATTTAATCCCAAACTTAACCATTTTTAGTCTGAGAGGAAAAAGATGAATATTGACCTATTTGAATTAAATCATTTGATAAATTTCAAATCCCAAACAAAAACTCTTCAACTTTCAGACACATGACTCAATATCAAACTTTACTTCGGAATACTCTTAGATTAGTTTGTCGGACTTATATACAAAACATGCCAAAGGTATGTATTTACAGATTTGAGATATAACTGCACAGGAAAGCAGGGCATTTAGTTTTATGTCTTCGAAGATACGAAGTTTTAGACATGCTCCTGGCCGACTATTCAGGCAGAAACTATCTCAGAGACACAAAATTATTTTTCTTTATATTTTTTTTTTAAGATTTTAAAATTTTTATTTTTTATATATTAATTTTTTATTTTTTATATATTAATTTTTTATTTTTTAACAATTTGAGAAAGAAACTTGTATGTACACATTTATTTTATTTTATTTTTATTTTATATATATATATACAAGATTTGTTATATATTATCATTTTTTATTTATTTTTGTTAATCTATTCCATGTAATGCTTTAAGAAACGTGCATTAACAGGAGCATTTAGGATCTTACCATCTAGATTTTCCAATAGAAAAGAGTTGTAACCTTCAGAAGATGATATTTTAAAGGGTCCATACCAGATGTGATCAAATTTACCGTTTTTACCTGAATCTTCCTTTCGAGCATCCCACCTTAGAACTAGATCTCCAGGAAGAAAATTCATGTTCTTGGCCTTGCGATCAAATAGCAGCTTCATATTATCCTGGTACTTCTGTAGTTTTTCGTCTATTACATCCCTGTGCTGTTGGACTTCAATTAATTGGTTTATTCTTCTGGTGAGAGGATTTGGCTCTTCCTTCTCATCCTGCCACAACTTCATTACAGGAAGTGCTAAGTTTATTGGTAATACCACATCTGTGCCATAAACCATTTGAAAAGGTGAGGTATCAATAGATTTCTTCGTTCCTATTCGATTTTCCCATAAAGAATATTTTAAATGCAAGTGCCAAGATTTTTTATTTTCCTTTAAAACCTTCTTGATTATGCTGATCATTCTCTTATTAGAATATTCAGCCAATTTGTTTCCTTGTGGATAATATGTTGTGGAATGTCCTAGTACAATGTTATATTTTTGACAAAAACTGATCATTGCCATTGACTTGAAAGCTTGAGCATTATCTGTTACTATTTTTCTAGGACATCCAAATCTGGCCAATATATTCTCTTCCAAAAATTCAATAACCACTGAGTCAGTAGCTTTCCTGGTAGGAATTTCCTCCACCCACTTGGTGAAATAATCTGTGGCAATGAGAATCCACCTGTGTTGCGCGCTTGAATGTGGGTTTATCTCACCGATGAAATCAAGCCCCCATTGCTGGAAAGGGGCTTCTGTCTTGACTGGAACTAACGGCATAGCTGGTAACTTATGTTTTCCAGTGAAAAATTGACAAGGGTTACAAGCCCTTACCTTAGCATTTACATCAGGGAACAGCTTGGGCCAATAATAGCCAGCCCTTAAAATTTTGTATGCTGTTGCTCTCCAGGCATGATGTCCTCCATAGACACCTTCATGGAACTGATTAATGACTTCTTCTGTCTCTGATTCGACCAAACAAACTAAGAGGAAACCAAGTGGGTCTTTCCAGTATAAATTTTTCTCAGAAATGCAATATTTAACTGCATGCAACTTCAATGTTCTAGCTTTGGAAGCTGACAATTCATCTGGACATTTCAAAGTTAAAATATATATTATTGTGTCTTTATACCAATCGGAAGAAATGAATTTATCCTCAACCTTGTTTTCAATTATTTGATCATCAATTTCATTCATATCTATCCAACTTTCTTCCTCTTGAGCGTTGTTCATTCCAAGAGCCCGAAAATTAGATTCAGCTAGCAATTTAGCTAAACCCTGTCCTTTAACTAATTTGGTTGGTTTGACCTCCAAGTCAAATTCCTGAATTTTCGCAAGCCATCTACCTCTCTTACCGTCACTGTCAGCTTGTACTAAGATATCCTTTATAGCGCTGGTAGGTACATATGCAATGATTTTGGAATGTAATACATATGTTCTAAAAGCCTTCAGTGCTTTAACCATTGCGTAAGCTTGTTTTTCCATTATGTTGTATTTAAGCTCGGCGTCTCGGAGGCTCTTACTGAAAAAAACGATGGGTTGCTCAAAACCCTCTTCATTCTTTTGGAGGAGAACAACAGCCAATGTATGTTCTGAAGCAAATGAAAAGATGAAGAATTCCTTAAGATAATCTGGACTTGCCAGTACCAGAGCTTCACTTATGACTTTTTTAATGTTATCAAAAGATGCCCTTGCTTCTGTCGTCCACTTAACTTCGTTGTTCTTCTTGAGCATATATGTTATCAGTTTAACAATTTCAGCAAAATTAGGAATGAATCTTCTCAAAAACTTTATTTTTCCTAAAAAAGATTGTATCTCTTTAACATTTCTAGGAATAGCTAAAGTTTCTATGGCCTCTACTCTCTTCGGATCAATTCTTATACCATCTCATGATACTATATGTCCTAACAATTTGCCCTCCTGCATTGCGAAATGTGATTTTTTTGGATTTAATGACAGACCGTACTTACGACATTTTTCAAAAGTTTGTTTTAAATGAGTAATGTGATCTTCCTCTGATTTTGAAAACACAGTAAGGTCATCCATATATATAACTACAAACTTATCTCTTTCACCAACGAAGGCAATATCCATTGCTCGTTGGAATGTGGCTCCTGCATTCATTAATCCAAATGGCATTTTATCATACATAAAAGTACCCCAAGGGGTGGTGAATGCAGTATTTTCCTTATCAGATTCACAAATAGCAATTTGGTTATATCCTGAAAAGCCATCAACCATGGACATCCTAGTGGCCCCTGCTACCTTTTCCAGCATGTGATCCATTTTTGGTAGAGGGTAGTTGTCTTTAAGAGAAGATTTATTTAAATTTCTAAAGTCAACACATAATCTGATCTCTCCATTTTTCTTTCTTACTGGTACTAAATTGGCAACCCAATCGGAATATCTCAAAGGAACAATAATTTTAGCATCCAAAAGTTTTTTGACTTCTTTTTCAATGACAGGTAATAAGATTGGGTTAAACTGTCTGAGCTTTTGCTTGAAAGGTTTGACACCTGGTATAAGTGGGATTTTATGTTCTATCACCGAGGTGTCATAAGTTTTCAACTCTTCGTAAGACCACGCAAACACATCTTTATATTTTTTTAATAATTCTGTATATTTATTTTTATTTTCTTCTGACAAAAATTTAGATAACTTAACCATTCTAGGATTATCTACAGTTTCTATGTTACAGTCTTCAACCTCTTCAGGTTGAGGTTGTAGAGTAGTCTTAGAAGGCATGTCATCTTTATTGAAAAGTCTTTCTAAAGGTATCAGACCTTTGGGGATTTGATTATTTTTTAAAACAAGCATCCAGTGGTCAGCTATTTTATCATGAAATTCTTTTACGTCTTCGCCTTCCTGCATGATCCAAAAAGGATCATGTTGATTCTCTTGATCATTATATGTTTCTGAAAATTCATCTAAAGATTCGAGAAATTTTCTGAGTTGCTCGTCATCTTCAAAAACTTGCCAATGTTGTACATTATCAGGTATGGAAGGTCGATGTCTCATTTGAATATGATATTTTAAATTAAAATACGTTGGGGGGTTGAAAGTTGAAGCAGCTTTGGCTAAGGCATCGACTTGTTGATTTTCGGATCTAGGGACGAAATGGAAATTCACAGAAGTGAATAAATTCTCAACTAGATCCCATACACAGTTTCTATAAGTCCTTAGCCTAGGATGTTTTGCTTGGTATTGTCGGTTTACTTGTTTTATGATTAATTCGGCATCCCCGAATACTTCAATATTTTTAATTTTCATTTTTTGTGCAGCTTCTAAACCGAGCA
>ML807550.1:56189-95592 GCA_009831015.1 Picea engelmannii
AGATGCCAATCTAAAATTTGATTAGCTAGAGTATCTGTAATTTGGTTTAATCTCCTAGGAACATGAAAATATGTAATATAATCAAAGTTTCGTTCTAAGAGACGTACCCTAAGGAATCGTCGGTGTAAAGTTGGATCATGAACACGGTATATTCTGTTTAGCTGTGACACAACCAGTTGAGCGTCGAGATAGACCCGGAGATGAGAGATACCCAATGACAAAGCGTCACGAAGCAACTCAATAACTACGCTATACTTGGCGACATTATTTGTGGTGTCGCCTAAGCATATACCTCCGGAAGATAACAAATGACCCTGTGGTGTAAAGATTACCCAAGCTACGGAGGCAAGCCTCTGCGTGTGTCGACTAGCACCGTCTGCATACCCAACGAACACCTCAGACTCACTTGACATATGCCATATTGACGAAAGATAACATCAATGAAACGTCCATAACACTTTTTAAAAGAAACGTAAAAAAGTAATAGTACAAAGACTATACATATGTTACAAAAAGTTACCCACAGTGACCTATCTATGAGTAATACTTCTTGAGGTAGAGCCCATTTCTAGGCTCCGCCAATGCATTCCCTTCAAAATCAACCAAACAATAAGCGCCCTTTTTTAATACCTCCTTTATAATGAAGGGTTTGAACCACATGGGTTTAAACTTTCCTACCCCCAGGGGGTCCTTGTCTTGGTCATAGACCAGGACAAGGTCGCCCTCAGAAAAAATCCGAGGACGAACGGACCTATCATATTGACACTTGACCTTATGTTTGTGAGCCTCGTTGGCTAGGGCTGCATCGCGACGCTGCACATCAAGTTTCTCAAGGTATACTAACCGTTCTTCAAGTGGAGAAGTGTCTGGCAATAACTGTACTGCCAATTTCAGAGATGGGATCTGACATTCTATGGGCAAGACTGTCTCCAGCCCGTAAACGAGTTGAAAAGGTGAGAAACCGGTTGCAGTCTTAACAGATGTTCGGTAAGCCCATAATGCCAAGTATAACATCAAATGCCAGTTTGACTTGGCTGAGTTGATAGTTCATTGTAGAATTGTCTTAAGAGTTTTGTTTACAGCTTCCACCTGCCCATTGGCTTGGGGGTAGTAAGGTGATGAATGTTCCTGCCATAACCCAAGATTTGACATTAATTCGGTCATCATTTGGTTTTGAAAGTGACTGCCATGGTCAGTGAAAATATCTCTTGGGACTCCGAACCTTGCTATAATTTGGTTGAATAAGAAAAGAGTTGCAGTCTCTCCATCATCTTTAAATGTTGGCATAGTCTCGACCCACTTAATGAAGTAGTCGACAACTACGATGATATAGCGGTGCCCCCTTGCTGACGGGGGGTTGAATGTAGTGTAATCAATCCCCCACTTAGTGAAGGGACCAACTGTGATGATAGGAAACATAGGAGCGGGACGTGCCCTCATATTCCGAGAAAATATTTGGCACGGATGGCACTTCTTAACCGATTCGATACAATCTTTGATGAGTGTGGGCCAGAAGTAACCTGCTTGTAAAATATTTTGGGTTGTTGCCAACCCAGATAAATGACCGCCACATGCTCCAGTATGGAAATCATTGAGCACTATGATGGCCTCCTCATGAGTGAGACATCGACGCAAGATGCAGTCTACACCTCTCTGATACAACGTATCATCGAGTATGAGATAATTCTTAGCCTGATGGCGTATCCGCCGACGCTTGTCACGAGAAGCAGAGGTGGGGCACTTCAAATTATAGAGATAGATAAGTATATCTCTGTATGAGGGGTCTGAAGATTCAATCAAAAACATATCCCCCCGGATAGGCAATTCCTCAGGCACAACGTCACCTGACTCAACCGGAAGTTCCGAAATAAGTTCTGCGAAGACCAATGACTTCTTGGACTTAGCTGAAGCGAAGTCTAAGTCAAATTCTTGGACGATGACCATCCACCTACTGATTTTTCCGCCTATAACTCGTCGTGTCAACATGTACTGGAATGGATTCAGGACAACAATGACGGTGGTCTTGTGAAACAGAACGTAGTGACGGAACCGTTGAACAGCATGAACGGCTGCCAACGCAAGTTTTTTGAGATGGGAATAATTAAGTTCTGGTCCTATGAGGCCTTGGCTCAAGTAATAGATCACGTATTCTGAAAATGAATCATCTTCCTGAACTAAAACCATGCCTATGGTTGACTCTGCGACAACCAGATATAATAAGAAATCTTTGTTATAATTAGGTGGTCGTAGCAGAGGTGCAGTTGTGAGGGCGTGTTTAATGCGTTGAAAGAGCATTGAGCGGCTTCGTCCCAGGAAAAGGGAACGTCTTTCTTTACTAAACGCATAAATCCCTTGGTGATTTCGGCATAGTTGGTGATGAAGCGTCGTAAAAAGTTCGCCTTGCCTTGTAGACTTTGAAGTTGTAAGATTGTGCGTGGGGGGGGCAACCGTATTATTGCCTCCACCTTAAGAGGATCGACCATGATCCCTGGTGTTGACACGATGAAACCTAACAAACATCCTGACGTTACACAGAAGTTGCACTTGTTTGGATTCAAGCGAATCTTGAAGTAGCGACAGCGTTCGAAGATTAGTCGAAGGTGCGTGGGATGATCCATTCGCTTGCAAGAGCGTGATGCTAAATCATCTAAATATGATTCGACTATATGCTTGAGGTCATGAAACACAAAAGACATGGCCCGCTGGAAAGTGGCTCCATCATTTTTAAGGCCAAAAGGCATCTTACGATATGCGAATGTACCCCACGGACAAATGAATGTCGTTTTGTGTTGGTGTTCAGGTTTGATTTGGATATGATTATATCCTGAAAAACCATCCATGAACGAAAAGGCTTCACAACCTGTACATTCATCAATGATCTGGTCGATGAATGGTGTTGGAAAATTATCTTTGGGACATGCCTTGTTCAAATCACGGAAATCGGTACATACACGAATCGTGCCTTGTTTTTTATTGACCGGCACGGGGTTTGACACCCATTGAGTCAAATGAATAGGATAAATGAAACCTGCCTTGAGCAATTTCTTGACCTCAATATTGATGGTTGCTGCTTTATTAGGATTTACTGGACAAATTTTTTGTCGAACATGCTTGGCATCAGGATATGTTGTGATTTCATGTTCAACTATTTTCGGATCGATACCTGACATTTCATCATAAGACCAAGCAAAAACATCATGGAATTCTTTGAAAAGATCCGTGTAAATTTGAATCTCTTCAGGGGAACAATCTGCTCTAATGAAGACATTCTCCACGACACCAGGGTTTCAGGAGATGTTGATGGGTATGGTTTCAGCGATAGTCTCCATATTGCCCTCAACATAAATTTCCTGTGTAGCTAAGAGGTTAATAGGACATGGCTGATCTCCCGTCATGGTAACGGTGAATTCTCTGGCTTCGATTCGGCTTAACTCGGGTTGAAAGTATGATCTGTGATGAAGATATTCCCAAGGTTTGTCCAGACTAGTCATTGCTTCGATTACTGCTTCGTCAGACGACAAGACTAAGTCTAATGAATCGATATTAGCAAGAGAACCTTGAGCCCAAATAGGCTCTAGAAGTGGATCTAACTCTTGTGCGGGAGTCGGATCGGGGTTAGCTGAAGCTTGTTGGACTAAAGAGTACGCGACTTCAGCGGCCGACAAGGGAATGGACATGCCAGAGTGCCCTGTCTCATCCATCGTGGCTGATAGGGAAGGAAGAATCCAAGGATCCTCAAAGTAAGTCATGCGGAATGACGAAACTTGAAAAATCTCAACCTTATGGTGATTAGATATAAATTTGACGTCATCGTGAGGAGATGGGTAATCAAAGGTATCCATCAAAGATGGGCACAAACCAACTCCTATGTTAACGACACATGGTTGAGTATTATCAATCATGGGGATCGTGGATGCCCCCAAAGCTATGTCAGGTCTAGAGAAGGACAATTGATCGATGGTCACTATCCGACCCTCGTGTGGAAACAACAAGACTCAAAAAACTGTAGCAACCAAAGCTTGCATAGCATAAGTCCAACTCTATCCTAACAAGATATTATAGTCGAGGGGAGCATCGACTACCTCTACTTCGACACACACGATCTTCCCTCCTAACTGTACAGGGAAAGAAGGAACAATGCCATGTGGTCGGAAAGAACGACCATCGAAAGCAGTGAGGAGAGTAGGTGATGGAGACAAAGTGGGTTGGCCAATGGCCTTCCAACATTCTAATGACATAACGCATGTCGAGGCACCCTCGTCGACCACCGTGTGGAAGATATTCCGTGTAAAAGTTTTCATGGGATGAGCCACTACTATCTGAAACGCTACGTGGTAAGGCAGACGAGGTTTTAAGTCAGTTGTATCTAACATGATGGTACCCGGATTACAAGTCTCAGTAGAGCCCAAAGAAGTTAACAAGGCTTTCCTCTGAGCAGGGCAGCTTTGGAGGACCTCCAAAGCAGACATCGCACAAGGGGTTTGTGATAAATCCTCCACCACAGAGTAATTCTGGGCGGCCCTTGCGTTTGGGTTATGAGAAGCTTTCTTAAATGCACCCTTTGGAATGTGTGTCATTATTTCTCCCAATGTATTCTCGATCTGTAGAGGAAGAGATGGGAGCACAGCTTCTTTACCCTTCTTAGAAGCGCTTGGCTTACTATAATCATGCGCTCTAATCATTATGAAAGCATCACCCCTAACCATATATACGTTCGCGGATGAGGGATTGTTTGGAGGAGGGCAAGTTTCTTGGCTGCCCCCTTCGACATTTGTAGAGGCTTGAGTTAAATTTTGCCCATGTTGAAAGGGGTTAGTCAACACTGTCTGTTGTTGCTGTGTGACAAACTTTTGGGCCTACACAAGTCGAGGACAAATATGGGTCGGGTGGTCTTCCACACACAAGTTGCATGTATACCTCACCTTTCATTTTTCCATGGTGTCCCCGCCAGCATTATCAGTGGGTTTTTTATCCCCCTTACCCTTATTTCGTTGTTTTTTCTTCCCTTCAGGCTGCTAGGTGGCCTTTGGGTTAGTCGACTGCATGGAGTGTACTTCCGACGTTTGGGTAGGAGGAGCAGCCAAAGAAGTAGTCTAGCTGGCCGCTGAGAGTTGTATAGATAATTGTTGCAATTGTTTTGTCAATTGCTCAGCGGGCTTGGTTTGTGCTGAACCAACAATACCATCGGCATGTGGTCCAACACTCTGTCTAGTTTTATCCAGTATCGATCGTGGTGCAACCGGCAGGATGTTGTATAATAAACTAGATTGAGAATAGATGAGCTCAAACTGTTGAGCCCGCATGATGGCATCTTCTTCAGAGAAAACACCAGAAGTTGCAACGTCTTTGGATAATTGTGGGACCAGAGACTTAAGGAACCACTCAAGCAGGAATGTTGGTGGGACTGGTACTTTAATTAGACTCTTTTGGCGTCTCCACTCTTGGATATGATCAGAGATATGGTCCGTTGTTGTCTGTTCGAAATTGGCGAGCAGCTCTGTGCCAGCGTCGTATCTCACAGGTAACTGGAAATGCTTAAGGAAGGCCATCGCCAGTTCTCCAAAAGAAGAGTATCTTGAGCGATCGAGCTCGATGTACCATTTCGCGACACTCCCAACAAGAGTGCGTTGAAACAATCGCAGCTGTACGGAGTCATCTTTCAATGAGTTAGATGAACACCAAAGATGGAAGGTAGTCACATGATCACCTGGATCTTCGTTAGGCTTGGCCTCGAACTTTGGAATGTCTGAAGGAAACTTCGTTGGCATTGGAGGCCAACGTGGATCGTGACAAATAGGATCATTTAACAACCTTGTCAAATATAGCAAGTGTAACGTCGCCAGGAACGGTAGTTTGGGTTGTTGCTGATAACCTGGGAAAAAGGGTCCTGGAGTTTGACTGACACCAGGTTTCCAGGAAAAGTGTGGTTGTTGGCCCGGGTTCTGGTAGAAACCATGGCCCTGACCAGCATAAGGATTTTGCATCTGTGGAGACATCATTGGCTGATTTCCCATAAAGTACATAGGATGTTGGGCATGCATCGTGTTTGAAGGATTTTGGGAAGGATTACCCCATGTCGGTCCTGATGGGAGAGGCATAGTAGTCTGTCCAGGGTTCCATTGACTGTGCAAAGAATTACCCCATAACGACATTCCATAGGAGAGAACAGATCATTGTCCTGAGTTCCAAGGTCCTTCTATATGTGCCCCCGGTGTAGGAATAGTACCCTATGCCGGAGTAAACTGTCCAAAAATGGGAGTGCCCCCAGATGGGAAAGCGGTGGATGCGAAAGTGTTGTTACCAAACGTCTCGTTCCAAACAAACGGTGACGAACCTACCAGCATACTATGCGCAGGTGTTCCTTGACTCCCGGCTCCAAATAAACTAGTGTGTGCAAGCTGTCCGGCGGACTGCTGATGCGGACCACTAAGCGAAGGGGACGAAGGAGGGATATGACCTCCAACATAAGGAAAAGCATTAAAAGGGACAGGAGTACCCCCAATTTGACCTTGCAGAGGAGCGTTAGAGCTCCTTGCCCCCAGACCCAAAGTATGTAAAGTGGAGAAAGTGAGTGCAGGACTTGTACCCGAACTAGGCATACCATATGAGAACGGAGGGCCTGTCGCACTAGGTGTGAAGGGGATTGTGGCCGCCACCATAGACGGGGTCGGTCCACTGTGCAACGTAGTTGCAGCCGATACCATGGAGGCTCGGACCGACGACGGTAAGTTAGGAGATGATTCTCCTGTGGTAGCAACTGTGGTGGGAATGGAAGAATTCCTAGAAGAAGTAGCAGTGTTTGTTTCCATAGCTGTGTGAGGCACTGACAGGCGTTCATAAAATTGGATTGGTACAATAACCTGTGGCTAAGTATCAGTGGTTGGGGTTTCAATCGAGCCAATATTGGCGGTTTATTCCTCTGGGAGTTGTTCGGGCACAATGGTTTGTAACCCGGTCGCTTCGAAAGACCCTTGTTGGTCTAGCTTCTGCCTTAATGGTGGCGGGGGTGGCTCCAGTATAACCGGCGGTAGGCTCAAAAGCCTTTGTGACTGGCGGAGCTCGGGATCCTCCACTATGTGAGAAGATCTAAGACACGCTAAGGTATTCTACATTTTCAAACAGTAGCACACACTAAAAAAGAAGCCCCTAAGAGATAAGACAAGCAATCACTAAACTATTTGGAAGAACAGTTACAACAACCAACACTAGAGCAACTTACCGGTGCAAGTGCAACTCGAACACGGAAGCACCCTCTGGGTATACTCTGCAAATCATGGCCCGATGTATGTCCTAGGTACCGTGGTATACCCCCGCAGTCACCTGTGTATGTCCCTAAAAATATTGGCAACTAGGTTGCCAGCACGCGAACAGTCACCAGGCGGGTACAGTCGAAAGTCGGGTAGACCACAATGAGCAGGGTATCAAGCCCAAAACCTATCAAGGGTATCGAGAGCAAATTTTATGGAAGACAACTGAGGACCTCAAATGGATTCGATACCCACAAATCCCCGTGGCAAATGCAAACGAAGGAATCCCAAAACAAGCCCTCGATATGTGTTCTCCACTACGATTGGTCCGGCTTTGGAGGGGTTATCTCCGCTACCTTTCCGCACACGACCTCATATTTATCCCCTGTGTTAGAGGGGGGTCCCAGATAACTTCCATTAAACTAGACTTAGACACTCCCTATCATAGACTCCAATGTTTGGTTCTGAATGGCCTTGGAGAGTTTCCTCTCCAACCTAATCCAAGGCCCTAGTCCTGAACTAGTTTGTGAACCCTACAAACAAAAAATCTAATAGATTTTAAATTAGCATTGTTTTTATGGGTTTTCTTACTTCACGTGGTATGAAGGTGAAACTGATGATGTGTAAAGACGAAAGAAAAAACGAATGAAAAAATGTTGGAAACAAAAGGCTTTTACTAAATGCAAAATTTCAGCAACTTTTCACCAAGAAATATTTCTTTTTCTTTTCAATTTTTCTAAGATTTTATGCAACAATCATAAAGGAATTTCGCTCGACTACGAGCTACTTATGCTCTAAATGCCCTTTAAAAACTTACGAAATAAAATACTTCTCCCTAGCTAATGATGCAGAAACACACTCTTCAAACAAAGAAGAAAATGAAAAGAGATTTTTTTTTATTTAAGTGCAAATAAAGCAACAAAGGGAAAATACCGACAAGCACAAAACCAAGAAAAACAAATTGTGGCTTAAAGTGCAGATCACAAAGAATCAGAGTAAAGACACACAATGGCAATCAAGAAAACAAAGACTCTTACGCTTGTCTAAAAACCATAAAACAATTTTTTTTTTATATTTTCTGTCAACTATCAACTGAGAAAAAGCAGGCTAAGAGTAAGAGGACCTAACCTACTGACTGTTCAACCCTAGACTCAAACACCTGAGAAGAATACTTCTCATCAAAGGAGGGGATGAATGCCCCACTGATCCGGATTTTATGAGCAGATCAAAATGAATACCGATTATTAGCAGGTACTTAACACAAAAATAACAGAGATACAATAAAACTGGTTTTCTATTAAATAACAAAATAAGCTGAAACTGTAAAATGCAGCGGAAACAAGCTTGTTGGAATGGTGGCGGCTTATCTCTGAGAAGAGATGTGACAGCAGCGCGCATTCGCAAGAAGAAGATTACAATGAGTCTCGGAAGGCCTTTTTACAATAGACGGGAATGCCAAAAGTACTAGACATCCAAAAACCTTACCCTAGGAGATGAAGCGCCAAAAGTCATGTGGGCCCCGTTTGGGTAAGTTGGTGCATCAACTTCCCGGGGTCGTAACTTTTGCATACGACCTCTGTTTTGGGCGTATGATAGCTTGTTGGAAATATCTATCCGAGGACTACAACATTTTTGACAAAATTCCATGATGGAATTTTGCAACTGCAACATACCCCAAAAAACGTCGTTTAGGGCCTCAAAACGGCTCCAGAAGTTCAGGACCCGAAAAACTGCTAAAAATAGTAAATTGTCAAAAATGTCAGAACGTTGTTTTGAGCCAGTTGGAAAAGGTGGGTGGCCACCGATATCCATCTAGATCACCCACCCTGATTAAAAAGTAGTCATTCAAGCACTCTACTGTCACTAAAACAGCACGCGTGCAAACGCGTGCTGAGTTGAAATAGGAAGCGTGTACACGCGGGCTGAGCTTGTACAGGCCGCGTGTATGTATAATTCTAAGACAAAAATGAAAACAGGCAGTCCAGACCAGGAAGAGGCCTCTGGTATTGATAACCAGGGTCGCTTGAAGGCTTGGATGCTTTCTAACAGAAAAGAAAAAATAATGCAAGGAATAACAAAGAGAAAAAAGCAATCTGAAATAGGACTGTGAACCAGCAAGACTCAGACAGGATTCCAGAAAACCCCCTGAGAATGTATAATTCTGACAAGGAAGAGGTGGACTTCCTCTAAAGGTCTCTGAACTCCTACACGCTACTGTTATCCCTACAGCTAGCGTTCACACGCGGGCTGTAAGAGGACAGGGCGCGGGTACATGCGTTCAGGCCTTATGCAGGCCGCGTGTACCTCTGTGTGTCCCGAAAACTAACGTCAAGCAAAAGTCAGGGAAAACTGGTATGAAGAACCAGGCTCCCTGCTAGCTCAGACCTAACAGAAAAAGACAGGCAAAGAAAAACAGAACACCTATTTTTTTTAAACTACCCAAAAAACTTTAAAGAAATACAGAAACCCTAAAGAGTATTATCCCCAGTACGGTCGCCAATTCTGTTGTTGGGAAAAATACCCTACAGACTAGCAAACTAGGGTCAGACTTGCATGCAGATTTTGACATTAAATAAATTACTTTTTATCCTACCACCCAAAACTTAAACCCCTCTTTCACAATACATGCATGGAAAGGAACTACTAAACTTGTTACCAGCGTTCGATGTTGATCCCCCGTTGCGCTTTGACCGCTTGCTTGCGTTGCTCCTTCCAAAGATGACCTGCACTCAAAACAAACAACTATGCATGCATGATACTTCTCTACTTGAGGGTTAGAAATTAAGCATAAATTAACCAAACCATAGATAACTCATGCATTGGGACGGGAAAAGTATTCTTTTATTATTTGAAAAATGAATCAACTTATAATCAAAGTCGAGACCGGCCACCGCTCATTGATCCTGATCCTGGGCTCCTCTTCGTTTGTCCTCCAACTGCTTTGCGTTAAATCTCCTTTGGCATGAGGAAAGGCTAAAGGGTTGGGACAATGGATTACACAAATGGGCAGAGTTTCTTCGCTATATTTTTTCCTCCTCCAAATGCTACCCCTACCCCTTCTTTTATAGGCTAGAATGATCTAGGGTTTTGGACGAACCCTCGGCCATGCATGGCCGGGAGTTTCAGTTAACTGACCCATATCTTTTTGTTCTGTCGACAACTTTCCTTTTTTCATGCTTTGTTAGGTACACACGGGTTGTAGTGAGCCACCCAGCGTGCACACGCGTGTAGTAATGGGTTAAGGCGCGTGGGCCTTGACATAAGAGGATTTCCAAAGAATTGTTCAGCAGATGTTTTGGCAACGAAGGGATATGAGTTGGCGTGATGCCAGGTAAGAATGTGTGGTGCAATTTAGGGTTATAACAATATCTTCTAGTCTAGAAAAAGAAATGATTAGTTGTATTGTGATACATAGATCCAAACAATCGGGGATTGTGTTTGACATATGGAACAATCCCCTTTGTCATATATGTATTTATGTATGCATGTATGTATGGGGAAATATAGAAGCAGATAGACAAAGGTTCTGGTGCAATTTAGAAAAAATATTGTAATCCATATTCTGTAAATTCCTAAACATTTTGAATGTTGAAATACAGAACTATGTTGCTACATTTCACGAGTTAAGTTGTTGTAGTTTTTATTGCAGTGTATCCTCAGCCAGGAGGCCCCCCTACACTGGGTATGCGTTGAATTATTAGTTTAGCATTTATTTTATGCATTTACATATTTAATTATTGCTTAATAGATTTCTTTTTTGAATTCTTGTTTTATTTACTCATGCTTTTAAGTGACACGAATTGGTTTGAATTATTGAGAAGAATTATGCAATAGATTTTTACAGGAATATTCCCAGCAAAAGTAAAAGACTGTAACTGGTTGTGATGAATATAGTCCTTGTATTTAATCTTGATTCCTGGAAGTGATTTACTAAGAAGATTGCTTTTGAATTCATTATAATTAGTTCAACATCCTTAGAGTAGGCCTAATCATGCATATATTTTGCTTACATCTCACAAGTCTACGGTCTTTGGGTTGATAATTTAATGTAGTAGAGTTTAATTCATTAAATTGACTAACATTTTTGGTTTCATTACTAGGGAGATGTTAAAGGGATTAGAGCATTGTTTGTTTGATTCTTTCATTTTCATTGCACTAACATTTACGACTTGGAGGAGGAGAAGTGGTAAGATGCAAAGACGACCTCACTATAGAATTTATACAGTGTAAAAGTTTGACACATTCATGTTAGTGAGTTTATCTGAGACCTCATCATGTTGGTACAATGTGTTTTCTTTTAGTTTTAATGATTCATGGAAAGAACAAGCCTAAATCATGTCAAAAGACAACTCAATGAAAACATGGTCTTAGTAGCATGAGGCATTCAAGTACATGATTAGATTTGCTTTGAAGTATGTTTTGTGTGGTGTGTTTTATTTTAGCATATTTCATTTATTTGTTTTAAGAGAAGTTTTTATTTTTGGTGATGTAAGAACCCCCCATACACTAGTCCATGTTGCAAGACAGGAACCATCAACCAACAAGAAGAATTTAAGAATGCTCAAGGATTTGTTGGGTAAGAAGGATGTTACTTCAAGAACTTTCTCAAATTCATGTAGCAATTGAAGATAGATATGCATCTCAGAAAGTGATAGAAGAACCAAATTTACGTGAGCCACATCTACAACAAGCAGATCTAGAAGCTTTGTTTGATGATCATTGCCAATCTAAAGAGGAGACCAAAGGGCCATGGGAATCATTCAATGGAGAGCAGGCATTGGAACCTGATATTGAAGAATTTCTTTCAAGTTTGTGTCTAGATCCTTTGTGCAAGAGCCAAATTCAAAGATCTACAGGGCATGAAAAAGGAGGACATGCAAATCAATGTTGATAAACAAGAGAACCAAGGGAATAGTGACTACATTGAATTATGGTTTCAAAAAACTATCAATCTGTAGTATTCCTTCATTCTCCAAAATTTATTGGCACCATATCAATCAAAGCAGTTGGTTCCTCATATTCTAGTATTTATCAAAGCATATTTTTCAAACTTGAATACGAGTACATTTGTAATCCTGTTACACACATGGATGCATTGGAAATATTCCTACACTTGAGAAAAGGTTTCCCTTTCAAGTAGAGTAGGATAAGGTAGAAGAATAAATAAATAAATAAAATAGTAAAGATAAAAATAGTGTTTGTATGTGAAAACCATATCTTTGGTGTAGTTGGACCTGAACCTTGCTTGAAAACTAGGTTTTTGGCTAGCAAGGTTCACAATAAAGTTTTTCATACAGTTGTTGGTTCAATATTTCATTTATAGTTCTTCAAATTATTTTGTTCAACGATCAAGTTAGAGGATGTGGGATTACCTAAGGCCCTCCTTCCAACATATCTTGTCCCATCGACCTCAATACCTTATCTAGGATCAACATAAAATATTTTTAGTGCATTGGAGATTCCATACATCAATGGCAGGCTTCCTTGCTGACAACGTTGGGAATACATTAATGTCTCATGACTGTCAGATTCTACAAGTAACTCGACTTCAACACTATTGAGGGAAAGATATGAATTGATCTTACTAAATCATTTTCAAACTTTACTTGGCTAAAGAAAAGTAGACGGGAATATCACCCTATGTTTATAGCCAACAAAAATAATGTCCTAACTCACAAGTATAAATTACGAGTACTTACGATAGTCTTTTATCAACAAAAAGCTTGCTGGAAATTCAATTTTTTATGTAATTTTATGAATATAACAGTTGCTAAAATAAATGTAAGAACATAAGTAAAGACACCAAGATGATAATCAAGATAGATGAGACATAAAAAAATCCTTTATTTCATTCCAATTCACCAAAGAGCCATTGTCTTTACAAAATCTCATACAGAAATCTTGAACCAAAGTCAAACTTAGACATCCCAGATGGAACATACAAAATGACCTCTGACAAAAAAACAAAACTGAACTCTAAAATTTGGATCAACTTGCCACAGATTGCTACCCACTCAACTCTGCACAATAGCCTTTATCAGTCATGAAAATTAATTCGCAAATAGACAACTCTACACAGACTATCAAAGATAGATCAACACCTCTGAAAAACAAGTGTCTGAATGATTTGATTCAACCCTGAATACCCTGCTATCACAAAAGAGAATTAGGTTGTGATGAATATATGAATTAATGAAAATTGAACTATCTCAACATAAACTCAAGGAGAAAACCTTAGCATGTTTTTGCTTCTATCCTCCCTTTGTTCCTCCCTTTCCTTTTGATTTAAAAAAAATAGAATTGGTTGAAGTAGTTGAACCAACTCATTAGTTAAGTTAATTAAAGACTCAACTAACTTTAGTTAGAGAGAAAAGTCACAATCATAATAAGAGTCATAAATAAATAATGACTAGTAGGTGGGACCCCTTGTGACTCCCTTTAGTTCATAACAATCATAACATAACCATTAGTTAAGCAAAACACACCTCCTTGTGTCTCCCATCAACATATTTATTTTTTAGCTCATGAAATTGAAATTATTTCAAAAATAATCCTCATATATCCAAAATAAAACATGTTGTCTAAAGATCCCTGAAGTCAATTGTCATAAATCCACAGATAAATAACAACTCGGAAGCCATATTTCCATGTCTGTGATGCAACCATTTTTTAGTCCTTCTCGTAATAGGCCTCTATTTTTGGCCTTTATTTGAATAACTCACTCCTGCATGCATGATTGATTAGTAACATTCTTTTAATTAACCATACATGACAACTCTTTTAAAATATGAAGTGGATTTTGGCTCAACAATATATCAGACTCATGCAATCCAATCCATACAATTTTTTTTATCATTTATCATTGAGTAGGGGGTGGAAAAGGGTTCTGGGATATGTGAGGGGGTTGTATTGAGTGAAAATATGATATAGTGAGGGGGAAAAACACATTTACTGCTCAATGATAACAACAATCAACTAAAAATCAAACCAACAAAACATCACTGTAATCCACATCAGTCACTGTCAATTTCAACTGCCTTAACACCAAAGTTATCTTTACTATAATTAATCTCATAACAGGGAGTGGAAAAATGAAATGGGAAGATGAGCGAATTTGTAATTTGCGGAAGATGAAAATCATGGAAGGAAAAAAAAATGATTAACGTTCATGAAATTAATTGAGTGATCCATAAAACATTCTGCGAAAAAGTGCATCAACCATCATTCATTTTGACCAAATAACAATTTATGTGAATTTAACTAGTTCTTTGTTCATAATCAAATACCCAACACAATGTCGCAACAAGACAGTATGTATTCCACCCAATTTGTAGGGGTTTATGTTCCTTTCATTTACTTTTCCTTGCATTTCATAACAATCTTCGAACATTACTCATTTCTAATCGGCGACCATTCAAAATCAACCACTGCCTATAATCAACAAATATACCCCAATTCATATTTCCAAAAATAACCATGAAGTCACAGTATCATTGCCATCAGGTCTGTCATTTGAATGCAATGACCTTCATTAGATAAATAAGGACAGACACCCAAAAAGCAGATCAAATTTTCAAAACCCGAATTGACAATTAAACAGACAATAGCCACCACCCAACACAAGACATGCACCAAATAATTCAACCATGAAAGTGTAAATCCATCATTGTGCAAGCCCAATCGAATGTGACTGAAAATGTAAGCCACCCAGCCAACTGACAAGGTACTGACAACAAGCCTGTATCAACAAATGATCGGGTTGCAACCAATCATGCTCAAAACTCTGTGGGTAAATCTGAGTGTGAGCACCCAAGCCATCTATGTTATACACAGTGCGCAACCAACAAACACAATGAGGCAACATCTCTATTTCACAAAAACAATATGTAGCCATTGCAATGACTCGTCTACCATGTCAAGCCATCGATTAAATAAAATATCGTTGTGATCTAATCACACTGTAATCGACTATGTTGTGCAAACCCAGGTTACACAGTCGAACAAATATAAAGATGCAGTGGAAAAATTCCCTACGGTGATCCAGCTCAATAATAATTTGGCCCCCCAAAAAAACACAGTTACCATGCCCATTAAATCATTTACAAAAACACCATGCACACCCATGCATCAAATCGAATCAGGGCAGAGGCCTTCTTCATTAACAAAAATGATTTATTAGCATAAGGAGGGTGACTGTACACTTTGAAAGTGCAATTTGGCAATGTAGGATTCATCATCATTATCACATAGGCAGTAACCAATTTCCAAATCAATACGACTACCATAAGCCCAATTGGGCGAGTCTGTATCCCAAGTAGTCAACCATACATTCAATCCACAATAACCCAAAACAACTTGACAGACCCAACAGTCTTCCTATGAAACCCCAGACTGGGAGGTTAAGGGTTTGCTCGGTAGCCATCCCAGGAGGAACAGAGCCAACTTCTCGTAATAGTGAAGACTTCGAGGCCAAAGGTATACACCCAAAGAGGGTTATGCTTCGTTTGTGGACGGGAACCAATTCCATGACAGGGGCCATAACAGGAGGCGAGGCTTTAACTTGGCGTGGCAGTGTTATTTTCACGCATGGTATAACCCTCGTTCCCTTTGATCAACAACTACCACACAAAGGTGAAGACAGGGCTGAGTAAGAACAAGAAACCTACTTTGCGACCTCTAGTGGTGAGAACAATCAACTGCTCACATGTACAATGCGTGGTGACATGAATGCTACAATCATTCAACCCCATAAAAACCCACAGAATGGATACATCAATGTGAAAGCATGAAAATAGCCCACCAAGGCCAACGAGGATGTTCTAAGTAAAACGGTAAGGGTAACATAGATCTCGTGTGACTGCTAACGCCCAAGATAACCAGTAATGCTATGACTTCAACACCATTTCAAAGAGAATCATCAATGTTTCATCACAAACACCATTTTACACAGTCGCAATACTTAAGGAAAGAACATATGATACACTTGAGCCAATATCCATTTCATAACCAAAGTAGACTCGTGAAGAGATTAAAAAAAGAACATACCTGTAATCAAATGTCTTAAAACACAAGTTGGCCAAGCGGTTCCTCACTGCTGAAAAATCGGAACATAACCAGAGAAGTAATGTTTGGGAGATGGCTTGACTAGGGAAGCATCCAATAGTAGGGGTAAGGTGATGTGCAGTAAATGCACATCACTTACCTACTACGAGTTCATTCAATTCATTAGTATGCGCCAACTACTAATCAAACCAACCATCCACCTTGAATCAACAACCTTTAATTTCCAAGAGCGCTACTTGTATCGCATATCACCACCTCTATTATGTAGAAACACATACCAACCATGCTATATACAATATTGACAACTCGTATGGCTATCCTATGTTAGCTCGGATTTGCCACAACCCTTTTTAATGCACATAGTATAGCATGTTAGCATAGGACAATTTCTTCTTTTAGTTTCTTTTCCTTCGTTATTACTAACATGTGTCTATTGCAAGTGTCATGAGAACAGTCAGCGATGATAACCATGATAAATTCAGTGTTACTTGATCTTGGAATAGCAAGGGAGCCATGTATAACATGCTTGATCCATTATCCAATAAAACAAGATATCGTCAACCATGAAAGTAGTGTCGAACAATAATAAAACATCATACGTGATCTCCAATCTATGAGGGGGTCCCACCTACTAGTATTATTTAGCTTTTATAATAGTAGGCTTTAGCAACACTTTGTGGGACAAACCTCATTGCGAATTTAATCGTCAATAAACTGGCGACACCACAGGAAAATTTGTTTTCAACAAATTTAGAACTCAGAACTCATGGTTTCATAAACCAAGAGCAGCAGGTCAAGAAAATATAACCAAGAAGATTATGCAACAGGGGGAAGTGAGCGGATTTAATGGAAAGATGACCGGGAATTTGGGAATAACTTATGAAAAATGTTAAGTATGAGGGGTTTTACCACTGCATGCATAATCCATCGATCAGGATCTTCTCTTTAACCCTTTTAAAAAAAAATCCAGATTTGTTTTTAAACTCTCAATGGATGAAGAAATGGAGAGAAGAAGCGAGAGATGACCAATTCTTTATACGACAACAGTGGAAATATATAACAATTTCAAGAGCCCTTCAAAGACGACATCATAACAGTTGTGTAAGCTTGTTTGTTACTGACTAACAATTCTTGCAGGAGTGTCACTATGGCTAATATGATCCAACATCTTAATCCCTAATAAAACCAAAAAATGACCAAAACAAATCCCAACAGAATAAAATTGCAAAAGATTAAAATGGCAGAAATGAAGTGACCGAAAAGTAAAAGGCAGTAGGAAATTCTTAAAACAGAAACCAACTACTGTAAGCAGAAAAGAACGAAAACTTGAGAATAGGGCTAGACTACTAAAATACATGAAATCCAGACAGTGTCAGAGATTTTCAAGTTGGTTCCACATAATGATTTAAGTGAGAACCGTTAGTGTTGTAGGAAAACAATCACTTATGTAAGTCTTTTAGAATGTAAGAATTGGTACCTAAGACGAAAGCGATCTTGAAAGGACCCAGCCATAATTTCTGAAATTTTGAATGTCTTCCCCTATCAGCGTGAGTCGAATCCCATAGAAAAACTTTTTCATTGACCCTAAACTTGACAGTATTGACACTCTTATTGAAATATTTATTAATGGTTTGTTGTCTCCTTTTAATATTATCCAAAGAAAACATCCTTTGCTCTTCCAAAGCTAGTAATGCATTTACTCTTTGTGAAACATCTGAAGAATTTAATTCTTCAGTCTGTAGCATCAACCTTAAGGAATAAAGTTCCATCTATGTTGGCAGGAGGGATTCTTGACCATAAACTAGCTGAAAAGGGGTACAACCAGTGCTTACTTTGGCAGTAGTTCGATCTGCCCAAAGGGCATAAGTGAGGAGAGTGTGCCACTGACGAGCCTTATCTTCGATGATCCTTTTGACGATTCTTACCATATTTTTGTTGGTAGAATCAGCTTGCCCTTTTACTAGGGGATAGTAAGATGATGAGGTGAAAATTTTAACCCCCAACTTGGCTAAAAACTGAGTTAGCTTAGCAGAAACGAAAGCGAGACCATTGTCTGTAATGACTTCCAATGGAAGACCAAATCTGGAAAAAATATTATTTTCAAGGAAATAAATTACCTAATCGTCGGTGGAATGTTTAAGTGGGATAGATTCAGCCCATTTTGTAAAATAGTCTATGGCTGTTAGAATGAAAAATTGTTCAGCTAATGAAGGAGGATTAATAGGATCAATAAAATCCAATCCCCACTTTGAAAAGGGAAAATCTGCCAGTACAGGTTGTAATGGCATGGCCGAAAGGCATTCCTTCCCAACAAAATTTTGACATTTGTCACAAGACCTCGAAAAACCATAAGAGTCGCGAAAGATTGAAGGCCAATAATATCCTTTTCTAATAATCTTGAAAGTGGTGTTTTTTGCAGAAAAATGACCTCCTACATGAATGACAGAGTTTGAAGAACCATGAGCTTCTTGGAACAATTTATTTGCATCTTCATTGTTTACACAGCGAAGCAACACACCATCAACAGATCTTCGAAATAAAAGGCCTCCCATAATGACATATCTTGCAGATTCAAGATAGATTCTTCTCCTTTGATGAGTGTCTAAGTTGTCTGGACATCTTTGGTTCTGTAAATAATAAACCAAATCCTTGTATCAAGGATGTTCAGACACAGGAAGGATCTCATCGTCAATGTAAAAGAGGGATGAAAGGGAAATATCTTCTTCATCAATCTCTTCATCATTCTCAGCATGTTGGGCCAAGTGAAGGGCTAGGTCATGTCCCTTGATAGTGGTAGAAGTCATGATATTCAAATCATGCTCCTGGATTTTGGCAATCCAATGTGCAAGTTTTCCTGAAAGATAAGTCTGTGAGAGAAGAAACTTAACAATAGGTAAAGGGACCTTTACCAACGTATTCTTACCTAAGATGTAGTGGCAAAACTTCTCAACGGCCTTAAAAAGAGAGAAAGCATGTTTCTCAATAAAAGAATATTTAAATTCATCGTCAGTCAAAATTTGACTCATGTAAGCCACTGATTTTTCATTACCTTGGTCATCATTTTGTATGAGGACATCAGAAACTGCCTCTTCAGTAGCATTAGTATATATCATGAATTCCTTCTCAAAATCTGGCTTCACCAAAATTGGTGAGGAACTGATTTCTTTCTTAATCCCTTCAAAAGCATTTTCGACATCGTCTGTCCAAGAAAAAGGATGATCTTTCTTAAGTAGATTATGAATTGGTTTGACCATCACGGAAAAATCTGGGACAAACCTACGGACAAAGTTATTAACCCCCATAAAAGATTGAATTTATTTCTTGGAAGTGGGAGTGGGAAGGTTAAGGATAGCAGCAATCCTTTCAAGATCAATGCTTATGCCTGAATCGAAGACGATGTGTCCCAAGAGTTTTCCCTCGGTAACACCAAAAATGGACTTGGAGGGATTTAGAGAAATGCCAAATTTCCTACATCACATGAGAACTTTTCTCAAATGACCAAAATGATATGATCGCATTTTAGAGTATATTGTTAAGTCATCAAGGTAAATCTGAATGATTTTACCGATCAAATCCTCAAAATCTAATTGCATATCTCTTTGAAAGGTGACACTTGCATTAGATAAACCAAAAGGCATACGTTCATAAGCAAAGGTACGCCAACAAGAAATAAAAATGGTTTTATATTTGTCTGCCCTTTTTACATTGATTTGATTGTAACCTGAGAAACCGTCAAGTAAGGACATCATTTGTGACCTTGCAACTTGCTGCAAAATCATTTCCATGTTAGGGAGAGGGAAGTGATCTTTTATCCTAGCTCGGTTTAATGCACGAAAATCAACACATAATCTGATTTGACCAGTGGTTTTCCGAATGGGAACTAGATTTGAGACCCATTCAGAATATTTGACCGGAAAGATGATTCCATCCTTCAAAAGTTTTTCCAACTCCTTTCGAATAGTTGCTTCTAGCGCACGGTTGATAGGTCTTTGTTTTTTCCTAACTGGATTTACGCCTTCCTGAATGGGGATGGAATGTTGTATAAGGGTAGGATCAAAACCATGAAGATCCTCATAAGACCAAGAAAAAACATCTTGAAATTCACCAAGCAACTTGGCAAACTTCTCTGTCTCTTCATCTGAACATTTGGAACATATTTTGACATTCTTTGGAGTCTCGGGTATCCCAAGGTTCAATGAGATGGTTTCACCCACCTTTCTTTTCAACTCTTATTCCTTTTGTTTCTCCTTGTTGCCTACATCACTCAACGAAAATGAATTCTCCAGAGGAGTCAAGCCTTTAGGAATCTTGTTATCTTCTATGGATATAATTTCCTTTGGTTTAAAAGGTTTATTTTGAATAAAAGCACAAATGCTCTCATCGTTAGGGAAGACATGCCAAGATTCTATATTTTCGGGAATATGCGGACGATATAGGGATTGAAAGGTACAATCAGGTCTATGTGGCAGAATTTGTCGATTAGGGGAAGCTGCAAAAACTGCTAACTGATCGGGCCATTGAGTTTAACTCCCTTTTAACATGGGTGATGTTGAAAGATAAAAGGTTCGAGATAAGCGCCCAAACTCTTTGGGTGTATCACTTCATCAACTTGTTTCTAGAAGAGTAAATTTTACGCACAAGATTCACAACAAGCTCAGAATCTCCAAAAACTAAAAGGTGACCACAACCAAGATTATAAGCATTTTCGATGCCTAATAACAAGGCTTCGAATTCAGTGATATTGTTAGTGCAAGCGAATTCCAACTGATAAGAGAAGTTGTGGATTTTTCCTATAGGATAAATCAAGATAATGCTAGCTCCGTTACCTTCATTTGAGCATGAACCATCAAAGTGCATGTGCCACATGCCATCATCTAAATCAATTTGTTCCATGGAATTATTATCTTCCTCGGCAAAGATGGAATACACTCCTAAGTCATCCTCGATATAGTTTGCGTTAGGCTGCGAGATACTCTCGATGTAGGGTGATATCCTTCCTTCTCTAAGGACTATAACATTTTTTCTGTTCCGAGGAACAGATAAATGTGTTTCGTCGAGTGAGAGGTGCCCACCCATTGAGGCTTTCCAATCTCTTCCTAATATGATTGAGTAATTTCTTACTGGCATATCGATCATCTGAATATTGAGGGTCATTTTTATTTCAGGATGGGCACACAAAACTAGTGTCACATCTTTAATATCACCTATGGTTTTTTGTTGTAGACTATTATAAGAAAGCATGCTTCTGGCATTTTCATCTGTACAAGACAAGCCTAGATCTTCCATAATAATATTCGACATCACACATGGGCCCGAACCACCATCAATGAGGCAACAATGGGCAATTTTTTCCATGATCTTTACAGAAATGTAGAAAGTGGGGTTTTTTACAGGGTATCTAAAGTTATGTACACCTACTTTATTTACAGAAGAATCCTCTTCGTCTACCTCTTCAGAAAGATTGGCTACAACGAAAGATTTTCCTTCCATGAATTGTTTCAGATGCATCTGTTGTTCAGGGATGGAAACCATGTCTAGGAGGGTTTCATATTCTTTGATGTTGGCCAATTGATTCAAGATATTGTATTTAGAAGAGGGAAGAGGGGGAGTGACTCTTTGAATCTTAGGAATTTTAGGAACCTGGGGCGTAGCAGCGGTTGAGGATGAGCTCGGACTAAAAGAACTATGAGGAGGGTCAAATTTACCCTTAGGAGCGTAGGTTTTGTTCCTAGTATTAACAACCATGACATTCTTTGGCTTTGAAAAATCTAGGAAAACGATAGTAGCTTCTATTCTTTTACCAAATATCTTATCTCTGGCACTCTTCCTTACCTCACATGTGGTTTCTTCGTGGTTCTCCTCGCAAAAGTTGCACCAGCTTCGAGGCAAGATAGCCTTTGGCTGAAAATCATTTTCAGTTGGATTTATAAAGGGAGTCGCAGAAGAGGTTGAAGCTCCAGGGGTGAGAGGGGATACAACACCCTTCCGCTCAAATGCTATCATACGATTATTCATATATTGTACTAGTTGTAAAAGAGAAGACATGTCTGTATGTCTAACTAATTCTCCCCGGGGAAGACTAGTGCTTTCAAGTTGTTCTTCATACTCTGAGAAAGTATGCAAAGCGGAGTCGAGATTTTCGATGGCCTTTTCCTCAAGCCTATCATGGTAGGGGGAAGGCAATGCATTGTAGTAATGCATGAAAGAGGCTTGGTTCTGAGGGAAGATAAGTTCGTGGATTTGATTATACAACTTGGTGAAACGCAAGTTGAAAGACCTCATGGTCTCACCATCTTTGTAAGTGACATTATTGTATTCCCTTAACTTCTCAGCATGGACGTTGGATTGCCCATAAGTGGATCAGAACCAATAGATTAAATCCTCCCAAGTAGACAGGATCTTAGGAGGAAGGTCAAAGAAATCGTCTGCAGCCTTCCCTTCCAAGGAATTGACAAACAAGCGCATGCAAGTGTCATTGTCGTTGGCCCCTATGTTATGACAAGCATTATAAAATATCACTAGGTGTTCGTTAGTATTGACAATGTTATTTCCTGAAAACCAAAGCAAGTGCTCTTTAAACTTCAGAAGTGGGGGAGTAACAAGTGCTAGGTTAAGAGGAGAGGACACATGCCATGGTGTGGTTGTGGCATCCTCTTCGAACTGAAAAATCCCATACTTTTTAATGACTTTGGTGGGGTTTGTAATATATTGGACAGGGATATGGTGGTTGTACAAGCTACCAATCACCTACGACGATGAATATTGGAAATATGGAGCACTTCCAGTGCCACCAGAGCCACCACTAGATACCATATTGTGGATGATAGATGAGGGAAAGAAAGAGGAGCTGGATGAATCGGATAAAGTCCTCCTTAGATCACTTTGTTAGACAAATAACACAATATTTCTTCTTCATATTTCAGCAATAGGATTGATTTCAGGTGACAAGCCCCTTCTTCTTCTAGAAGCACAAGAATCTAAGGAGATGAAAGAAAGGCCAGAACTAAATAACTAAAAGGTTACTGTTGATTTATAGGCTGTCTAGAATGGTTTTAAATAGGTTCAAAGAAATGTTGGTTGGTCTTGAAGACCGGACTTGATATTGGGTTGCCTTGCAACGGGAATAGTCATTAATAACAAAACATTCAACGAATCAATTTTAGAAAAAGAAAGATGTATCGATGAAAATCGAGTATAAAAAATTAACCAGAGAGATATTGAAGATCTCCCCAGTATGGTCGCCAGATAAATGTTGAGGGAAAGATATGAATTGATCTTACTCAAGCATTTCCAGACTTTACTTGGCTAAATAAAAGAAGACGGGAATATCACCCTATGTTTATAGCCAACAAAAATAACGTCTTAACGCACAAGTATAAATTACGAGTGCTTAGGCTAGTCTTTTATCAACAAAAAGTTTGTTGGAAATTCACTTTTTTATGTAATTTTCTGAATATAACAGTTGCTTAAATAAATGTAAGAACATAAGTAAAGACACCAAGATGATAATAGAGATAGATGAGACATAAAGAAATCCTTTATTTCATTCCAATTCACCAAAGAGTTGTTTTATTTACAAAATCTCATACAAAAATCTTGAACCAAAGTCAAACTTAGACATCCCCGATGGAACATACAAAAGGACCTCTGACAGAAAAACAAAATTGAACTCTAAAATCTGGATCATCTTGCCACAGATTGCTACCCACTCAACTCTTCACAATATATTTTATCAGTCATGAAAATTAATTCACAAACATACAACTCTACACAGACTATCAAAGATAGATCAACACCTCTGAAAAACAAGTGTCTGAATGATTTGATTCAACCCTGAATATTGTTGTCTACAATAAGACCATGCTATCACAAAAGAGAATTAGGTTGTGATGAATATATGAATGAATGAAAACTGAACTATCTCAACATAAACTCAAGGAACAAACCTTAGCATGCTTCTGCTTCTATCCTCCCTTTGTTCCTCCCTTTCATTTTTCTTTTAACAAATTAGAATTGGTTGAAGTAGTTGAACCAACTCATTATTTAAGTTAATTAAAGACTCAACTAACTTTAGTTAGAGGTAAAAGTCACAATCATAATAAGGGTCATAAATAAATAATAACTAGTAGGTGGGACACCTTGTGACTCCCTTTAGTTCATAACAATCATAACATAACCATTAGTTAAGAAAAACACACCTCCTTGTGTCTCCCATCAACATATTTATTTTTTAGCTCATGAAATTGAAATTATTTCAAAAACAATACTCATATATCCAAAATAAAACATGTTGTCTAAAGATCCTTGAAGTCAATTGTCATAAATCCACAGATAAATAACAACTCAAAATCCATATTTCCATGTTTGCGATGCAACCATTTTTTAGTCCTTCTCATAATAGGCCTCTGTTTTCGGCCTTTATTTGAATATCTCACTCCTGCATGCATGATTGATTAGTAACATCATTTTAATTAACCATACATGACAACTCTTTTAAAATATGAAGTGGATTTTCGCTCAGCAATATATCAGACTCATGCAATCCAATCCATACAAATTGTTTTACCATTTATCACTGAGCAGGGGGTGGAAAAAGGTTCTGGGATATGTGAGGGGGTTGTATTGAGCAAAAATATGATATAGTGAGGGGGGGAAACACGGTTACTGCTCAATGATAACAACAATCGACTGAAAATCAAACCAATAAAACATCATTGTAATCCACACCAATCACTGTCAATTTCAACTGCCTTAACACCAAAGTTCTCTTTACTGTAATTAATCTCAGAACAGGGAGTGGAAAAATGAAATGGGAAGATGAGGGGATTTCTAATTTGTAGAAGATGAAAATCATGGAACGGAAAAAAAACGATTATTGTTCATGAAATTAATTGAGTGATCCATAAAACATTATACGAAAAAGTGCATCAACCATCATTCATTTTGACCAAATAACATTTTTTGTGCATTTAACTAGTTCTCTATTCATAATCAAATACCCAACACAGTGTCGCAACAAGATAGTATGTATTCCACCCAATTTGTAATGGGTTATGTTCCTTTCATTTACTTTTCCTTGCATTTCATAACAATCTTCGAACAATACTCATTTCCAATCAGTGACCATTCAAAATCAACCACTGCCTATAATCAACAAATATACCCCAATTCATATTTCCAAAAATAACCATGAAGTCACAGTATCATCACCATCGGATCTATCATTTGAATGCAATGAACGTCGTTAGATAAATAAGGACAGACACCCAAAAACTAGATCAAATTTCCAAAACCCGAATTGACAATTAAACAGACAATAGCCACCACCCAACAAAAGACATGCACCAAATAATTTAATCATGCAAGTGTAAATCCATCACTGTGCAAGGCCAATCGAATGTGACTGAAAACCTATGCCACCCAGCCAACTGACGAGGTACTGATAGCAATCCTGTATCAACAAATGATCGGGTTGCAACCAATCGTGCTAAAAAATCTGTGGGAAAATCTGAGTGAGACCACCCAAGCCATCTATGTTATACACAGTGCGCAACCAACAAACACAATGAGGCAACATCTCCATTTCACAAAAACAATACACATCCATTGCAATGACTCGTCTGCCATGCCGAGCCATCGATTAAATACAATATCGGTGTGATCTAATCACACTGTAATCAACTATGATGTGCAAACCCAGGTTACACAGTCGAACAAATATAAAGATGCAATGGAAAAATTCCCTAGAGTGATCCAGCTCAATAGTCATTCAGTCCCCAAAACAAACACAGTTACCATGCCCATTAAATCATTTACAAAAACACCATGCACACCCACACATCAAATCGAATCGAGGCATATGCCTTCTTCATTAACAAAAATGAGTTATTAGCATAAGGAGGGTGACTGTACACTTTGAAAATGCACTTTGGCAATGTAGGATTTATCATCATTATCACAGAGGCAGTAACCAATTTCCAAACCAATACAACTGTCATATGCCCAACTGGGTGAGTCTGTATCCCAAGTAGTCGACCATACACTCAATCCACAATAACCCAAAACAACTTGATAGGCCCAAAAGTCTTCTTATGAAACCCCAGACTAGATAGTTAAGGGTTTGCTCAATAGCCATCCCAGGAGGAACAAAGTCGACTTCTCATAATAGTGAAGACTTTGAGGCCAAAGGTGTACACCCAAAGAGGGTTATGCTTCAATTGTGAATGGGAACCAATTCCATGACAAGGGCCATAACAGGAGGTGAGGCTTTAACTTGGCGTGGCAGTGTTATTTTCACGCAAGGTATAACTCTCGTTCCCTTCGATCAAAAACTACCACAAAGAGGTGAAGACAGGGCCAAGTAAGAACAAGAAACCTACTTCACAACCTCTAGTGGTGAGAACAATCAACTGCTCACATGTACAATGTGTGGTTACATGAATACTTCATTCATTCAACCCCATAAAAACCCACATACTGGATACATCAATGCGAAAGCATGAAAATAGCCCACCAAGACCAACAAGGATCTTCTAAGTAAACCATTAAGGGTAATAGAGATCTCTTGTGACTGCTAATGCCCAGGATAACCAGTAATGCTATGAATTCAACACCATTTCAAAGAGAATCATCAACATTTTATCACAAACACCATTTTACACAGTCACAATACTTAAGGAAAGCACAGATGATACACTTGAGCCAATATCCATTTCATAACCAGAGTAGACTCATGAAGGGAAAAAAAAAAATAACATTCATGTAATCAAATGTCTTAAAACGCAAGTTGGTCAAGTGGTTCCTCACTACTGAAAAAACATAGCATAACCACAACAGTAATGTTTGGGAGATGGCTTGACTAGGGAGGCATCCAACGGTAGGGGCAATGTGATGTGCAGTAAATGCACATCACTTACCTACTGCAAGTTCATTCAATTCATTAGTACACGCCAGCTACTAATCAAACCAACCATCCACCTTGAATCAAAAACCTTTAATTTCCAAGAGTGCTACTCGTATCGCATATCACCACCTCTATTATGTAGAAACACATACCAACCATGCTATATACAATCTTGACAACTCGTATGGATATCCTATGTTAGCTCGGATTTTCCACAACCCTTTTTAATGCACATAGTATAGCATGCTATCATAGGACAATTTCTTCTTTTATTTTATTTTCCTTCGTTATTACTAACATGTGTCTATTGCAGGTGTCACAAGAATAGTCAGCGATGATAACCATGATAAATTCAGTGTTACTTGATCTTGGAACAGCAAGGGAGCCATGTATAACATGCCCGATCCATTATCCAATAAAACAAGATATCGCCAACCATGAAAGTAGTGTCGAACATTAATAAAACATCAAACTTGATCTCCAATCTATGAGGGGGTCCCACCTACTAGTATTATTTACATTTTATAATAATAGGCTTTAGCAACACTTTGCAGGCCAAACCTCATTGTGAATTTAATCAACAACAAACACCTCTATTCATACCTGTTGGAATGCACTAAGGTACCTCGGCACTCATTTTCATCAATGGTGAGTGATCTCGCATTGGTTAACGACATAAATCAATGGTCAATAATCCAACGATCTCTTACCATGCTCGACTTCAACACATTCATTTGCATGGCAAGAATTGTACCATAGGTTCAGGAATGCTTGAAGACTTTATGATTTCATAGTATACAATAGTTGCAGACTTCGTTATTTTTGCAAATGAAAAGGGCTTACTGATTGTTGGAATAAGCAAGGAAGTAGTTTCAAAAAGAGGGAGTTGTGTAAGGTTGCAACAGAGATTTGTTCCAGCCTTGAATTTGACTGCCTCGTTACAAATATCCATGTTTTTTCATCAACACAACAATCCATCTTTCCTGCAACAATTAAATTCTTCCAATAGTTAGATTCATCTTTTCTTTATTCTAAATTCAAATTTCAGAAAATTTTCAAAGTATTCAAGTTTGAAATATGAAGGCTTCAAGTGTTTTCTAAGTTTAAGAATTCCAAAATTTGGATTCATCATCATCAAATTCAAACCCCATATTTGGCACAAAAAATCTTTTATGTAGGTTTCTATATCAACATCATCAACAACATTTTCAATGTTCAAGGATTAGTATCAGTACTCAGATCAACACTTTCTAGGACAAGCACAAACTCAAGGTAGAATTCAACATCAGCAGTAGAAGAAATAAAAGGTATAGAGTTCAATTTCAAATCCTACTCTTGTTCTTGCAGAAAAGAAGAAGAACTTCATATCAATGCTTCACATTTTTCAGAATTTCTGATAGCTCGTCAATGTTTTCAGAACGATCATTTGCTACTAGAATTATGATCATTACAGTTCCATGTCCTTCAGATAGCCTTCAACATACTCTTTTTGTCCCAACCATCCAAGCACCTAGTACTCATCTTCTGCTCATCATTTTTAGATCATCATGACAACAGAGAGATAATTGGATAAGAAATTCCTATTTCTAAGTATTCATCTAACTTGGGGATTTCTATCATTAAACTCTTGTAAATCTTCCATACAACCCTTTATATATTACCTATTTCATCAATTTCATACTCCATCTGATTCATTTTTCTCCCTTTAATATTATCCTTTCCTTTTGGCATTGTTGAACTTTGTAGAAGCGTAAACGTAAAACAAGCCTTCTCCATTTTAAGTCTTGCATCACATGAATGTATGTCGGATTCCATAGTAAAAGCATCAACCCAATATTCCCTGTATTGTACCTAAAATACATCATTGAGAACATGAAAAACCTCCATTTATGCAATCTGACTTAGTTAGAATGTAGATCATTAAGCCTTGTTCACTCTTGCCTTGCCAAAAAAAAAGAAAAATTCAGAAAAGACAAGAGGCAATCATATCATACAGAGGATTGAGGACTACACATACACCTCATAATCGAAACATCATTCATCTTATCCTTGTTCCACGAGGACATGTTAAAACTTGAGTGTGGGGGGTAGTTCATTCTCAGTTTTGACATGCTTACAATGACCATTTAGCCTATATCAATTAATTTACCCTTCATCTTTACTCATTTATCATTCACATTACCACATATTACCCACTTTATAAAGCCTTCAATTCATACAAGATTCACAATGAATTTAATTATTATTTTTAGTCATTCCCTACATTTTGATGTTTACTTAGAATAGATTTTGTGGTTTCCTAACTACTTTCAAAAGTTTAGTGGTTTCTATAGCAGATTTCATGTTTTTGTAGCAGATTTTCTATTCTAGTAGTATATTTCCTGTAGCAACCTTCTTTGCATCTATATTCCAAGATTTAAACCTTTTTCTAGTGCAAGCTCAACTATGAAATTCCAGAAGAGAAGTCCAAGTTGCAAGATTCTAGGTTTGGCTTAGAAGTTTTTGTTCCAATATTTAGGTCAAACTCTCCTAGTAGCACAAGTATCATTGTTTCATGATTCAACAACAACCTAAAATTCTTCCAAGTAGCATAACAATTGACTTTCAAGCATTTTAGTGTTCTAGAATTTGATTTCTGCCTCAACAACACAATTTCTTTCAAATAAATATCGCAGAGGACAGTTGCACATTAAATTGTATTGCAAGATCCGAGATTACTATTCAAAATTTGTAGTATGAATATTTCCATATCAATATAGTACTTGCAGGTTTTTTCAAAAGATTTGCAGTAATTACAAAACTTTTCTCGTAGCTACTGAAATTACCCTATAAAGTGTTTTGAGAAACTTGAAGATCCAGATCAACCATCAGTAATTCTATATTTTACAGTCAGCAACAGTCCTTTGTTCAAAAATTAGAAATCAGCATCAGTAGCAATATTTCTTGTCTTGGATTCAATATTTGGACCAAAATTCCTTCTCCAATTTCAACAAAATACAAGGTGATCCAAAGCATTATTACAGCTTCTGTAGCAGCCACTTATTCTTGTAGCAGATTGTTTCCAAGGACAATCTTTGCACATCATTTGTGAGTAGATGAGTCCAAATTAATAAATTGTGGGATATGGATTTTGTGAAAAACATAACCATTTAAGCGACTTGTGAGAAAAAATATCAGAAAACGAACAATAAGTGATGTATGGGCATGTTTTCAAAGAAGATTTTATGACAATTTCTTGAATTTTTGCAACGATTGTTTTCAAAATTATTCATTGATTCACATGGTTGCACCTTGTAAGGGAAAAATATGACATATGGGTTTTGTTTAGAATTGTTTTGTTATGCTTCCATGTTAATTAAATTGCCTCAACTCTCAACTGCAAGGTTGTGGGTCTCCGTTCAAATTTTTAATCAACACTCCTTACACCTAGGTTCCAACACTTTATTCTTGTTCCATCTTCCAAGCAGCAACACAACAAACCTTCTTCTAGTGTTAAGCACACATCTCCATGTGTCGGTGTGTGATTATAAGACCCTAGGTTAAGTTTATTCAACCAACAAAACCCTTCAGATACCGGCCCTTTCGGCATAACTTGCATGCAAGTGAAGTCTCACCTGAGGTATCTACTGGGGCTGCAAATACCAAGTTTCTACAATGATGAGGGGATGTGAAACTATCATCATATCCATTACTATTTATCCACCATGTGCGCAATATATTTATTCATATCCTTTGATTAGTTAACAAATTCTATTGTGAATAACCTTTATAACATAGATTGCAACATAAATAACCCACTGTAACATTCAATATTAATGTGCATCAATCATATAGTAAACAAATCTATACTAATAATGCATAAACAAAACATACATGAACAACCACATCAATACAACACATAGAGACACATATTTTAATGTGGTTCACCCAATCCTTGCACTACATCCACAATAGATGGCTTCTATATTGATCTTCATGTAGTAATCTCCTCGGGCTTGTGCATTGTGCTTACAATAGATACAACATATTATATCCTCAATCTATCCTAGCTACTCTGCAATGCTCACCTCTCTCTCTACAAAAAATATCCATAACCCTAAACATATATTATCTATCATATGCACCCTAAACTCTTACTCTCAGTAGCCTAATATCTATTTTACACCAACCTATTCTTCCCTGACCCGTTACATATTTATACATAGAGTTAGGGCTCATAACCCTAATAGTTTATCCCAAAAACCTAACATTTCCTAGTTGTTTTCCTTCTTTTTCTCCAGCATGTTGCTTTTCCTTCCTTTGCACCTGCATGCTTCTTTTCCTACTTTAGCATTGAACTATTTCTTTCCTGCTTTTATGTTGAACTGTTTCTTTCCTTCCTTATTTTGCGCCTACTCTGAATTTTGTTTTGACCCCACAAACTACTCCCTTTTTTGCTTTTGTGCACACTCCTCAAAACTTAGTTATTCAAATTGCCTATCCAACATGCCCCCAACACTCACATGTGGTTCATCCAAAGCCACTTAAGCTTGTTGTGTCACTCCCTTCCATGCCTCCATGAACTTTGGGAGGGTTTCTCTTGTTTTAGTGACTTCCTTGCTTACCTCGGCTTATTTCTCCAAAATCTCCTCTACTCCCTGCATAGTCAGGGTCGTGAGATTCTCCTCATTGTCTTGTGATGATTTATTCACCATGCCTTGCGCAACTACCAATGACCCTATGACCGTGAGTGATTTATCTTGCAGGGGTACCAATCTCTACATGAGAGTATCATGCTCTTACCTTAGTTGTTTTATCTCGTTGTATGACTACATTTTTTCCAAGATGGTTGTTATGCACTCAAATGGTGGAAATGTGTTTATATTATCTATGGAATTTTTCACCTTATCATATGCATTCCTTAATCTTTCCTCAATGGCCTTCATTGCCAGATCCTCCGTCAACTTTGTCTAAATTTGTGTACTCTCTTCAGATAAATTTTCGCACTCCTCATCCAAACTCTTAGTGATTTCCACTAAGGTTATGGTTGTTCTTTTTTTTGTTCCTTCTCCTTAGGTGGTGTCCCTGGTGTAGTGCGCACTTCCAGCTCCCTGATTTTGGTGCAAAATCCTTTAATGACCTCACTAATTTTTTATACATGTTCCTCCAGTGAGGAATCTACCGCCATCGACACCTCTGGAATCATCTTATATATTTTCTAGATAACCCTTTGTATCCTCTCTACTTATTTCTCGACTTCATCCTTATCTTTTAATATCCTCTCTGCCTTTTTCTCGGCCTCATCCTTCTCCTACACAAATTTCGTATAATCCTTCTATAGTTTCGTCTTATCAGTCGTTACCTTATCCAACTCCTTTCACATTGACTCTGCACGGAACTATATTTCCCATGAAATACATGTATGTAAGTCGTGTAGTGCTCCTATGGGCATATGTGAAACAACTAAGCCTAGGTGACTTAGTACCCATGTCTTCTCCTACATCTCTAGCGTGGGGAACTCAATTGCATCTCGGGAGATCTTTAAAATTTTGTGTGTTACTGCTATCTCTGTCAAGTAATAAGTGGTGGCCCATGCTTCTCTAGTCACACATATTGTTGGTCCTTCTCCAGGTATATGTTATGGTGCTATCCTTACTGCCTCCACTACTTGTTGCAATGTCGGTAATTGTTCTTTCACCTTCTGGAGCAGTTCTTCTTGTTTCTACGATGCTTGTTGAGTTTCCTCTTCTACACCATCCCTCACTTGGTAGTTGATCCTATAGATATCATCATTCATCAAAGTGTAGATAGTTGGTTCTCTATGGGCTTTCATCTTCTTATGTGCAGATGTTGTTTTCCCCTTACCCTTGTGTTTCCTATTTTCCCCTACATTTGGTATTGTCTCATGTGCATCCCATGCGCCATCACCTTGTCCATTTCATTGACCATTTCCTTGGTCTTCTTCTTCATTGTCAGGGTGCAGCATCTCTGTTTCATTCAAAGGAATATTCCATTATGGTTCCCAATCCTACATAATCAATTGGATGTCTTCCTCTATAATTTTGTACTTTGTCTGGACCCATTCCTCTCTCAGGTCTTTATTCGCTTGTTGTTGGCAGGGCTTGCAGTTTTCACAGTTTGCACAGGACTTGGTTTTGTCATTAATGTCAAACTTTAAAATGCCAAAGGGGGAGTTTGTTGGTCAGTTTTCACAGGCACCGTGGATCAGTTTGCACAGGCACTGTGGTTCCTAATTTGGACTACGCCGAGTTTTGTTATTTATGACTACGCCTCTCCATGTTGTGTTTTCATTACAACTTTTTAACCGTCATTTATTCCCTTTAATGTCATCTCGTTCTAACCCTCTAGCCCATACCTTTGGCACATGTATAGGTTGGTTCATCACACGTAAGTATTCTCCACATGCAAGTATTCGTTCAGGATTTCTTTTCTATGGTTGTTCCTTCCTTTAGCGGTGCCATCTCTTTAATCCAGTTACTAGCAACAACTAATTTGGCTCTATGGTTTTTCTCAGGCTCTGCAATACGGATCTTGGCTCTCTCTTACTTGCATGCAAATCCAACTAACAATGACCAATGTTTTTCGATCCTCCGTGGATTTTTCACCCCTTCGCCAATTGTTCGTTTAACTTCCCATCTATATTAACTGTTTAATCCCTTAGTATTGTTCATTCAATACTTTCTTTAAAGATGCATTAATTCCAAATCCTTCGCTAGATTTTTTCCTTGATTTGCCAGTCTGTCACGATCTCCGCCGACTTTTGTTATTTATGACTACACCTCTTCATTTTGTGTTATTTCTGCCCTTTAATGTTGCTTAACAATATTTATCCATTCTTCTTGCTTACCCATTCGTTCAATGCAAAGATTTCACTTTTGCACGTAATTTACTTGCTTGGCGCGGTTTTGTCCATCAGTGCGACACTCACTTCTTTTGTGCATGTTGGCACAAGGGAAAACCCAGGGTTCAATGCTTCAACAACACACACACACAAAACCCTAACTACCATCCCTTTTGGCAACATCTGCAAAGCAGGTGAAGCCTCACTCGAGATAGAAGCAGGGGGGGTTATAGGACACAGGTGTCTGTAACCAAGCTGGGACACAGATCTGTGATAATAACACTTCACAAAGTACTCTATTAACACTTAGAATATGATAAGAATTAGTTTATTAGCTTCATTAACATCACAGAACAAACCCTAATATGGATATGCACAGTAACAACAAGGATTAAGCATTTCTACCACTTAGCACACAGCACTGAGTTAGGTCTAACATTCATTCATCTTTAAGTAAATCAATAAGCATCAACAGATCTATCTATCATACATTATAATCAAGGCACTAAGCAAATCAATAACATAAATAACACAACACAAAGCAAACTAAAGACACAAGATATACTTGGTTCACCCCAGTGTGGGGCTACATCCACCAATTGCTTCGTCTTGTTTATTATTCTTCAATATCTGACATTCAGTTTCTCCTGTGCACTAAGTCACAGATCCAAGCTTCACACCAGACAAGAGATCTACACACTGAGCACCAGATCCTCCTTCCCAAAATTAGGTCAAGGCACAGAGCCAACTTCTCTATCGAGCACAGATCCTTACATACACATTATGTTGCACAAAGCAACTTAGAACTACTTGCACTTAGCCACTTCCCACTATCCATTAATCTTCTACAATACATTCTTACTTATACTTTTACAATCCCTTACAATAAGGCCTAATCATGAGTAAACCACGTGGGCCGACATCCCATAACCCCTTAAAAAAACCCTAAAGAACCCCTTACAAAGCCCGCAAAATAAGTGATATCTGCAATCTCAACTCCACCTGGGTGCTTCTTTCTCGACCAATGTGTCGAAGTCCAAAAAGTGGTCAAACCTGACCAAGGTTTCCTTAAAACTTGGTCGAGGGCCAACAAGCCCCCAACACTCACCTTGACTCATCCCGAGTCACTCAGGTCTGGGCAACGATGCTTCAAAGGCCTTGTGCTGCCTCAACTTGTTGTTTCGCCTGAGCCTCCTTCTCAGCAAGCTCCTAGATCATCTTCTCTATAACAGGCCCTTCCAGGCATTGTTCCACTGTTGCAACCAATTGGTCCAGTTGTGAGCCTTGTCCCTCAATTTCTTCAAACACCTTACAGGCTTATCCTGCACAGGTTGTAGCTTCTGCGCGACTTCCATTACCCTACATTGGAGGGCAGTGATATGTTGTTGCACTAAGTGTTGTTCCTGAGATCTCTTCATTCTTTCAACTATTGTGAGTAGCTTCATCTGCACCTGCATGGAGAAATCTTGATGTTGCGCCTTGTGTAACTGTGCTTCCAATTTCCTTAGCTCTGGATCTTTTGTAAAGCATTCATATGCCTGCATGCTTCTATCGTTTAACTATTTTCATTTTTAGGCGAGGGCTTTGATCCTTACCATTGCGTTCTTAGAGGCTTCCTCCCTCTGGTCACACACCTCCTGCGGGGTGCTCGGTACTTCTTGGATCTCCAACTCCATTATCCTCGCTTGAAGCTACTGGATGGTCTCAGCGATCTTCGCCACTTGAACCTCAACTGACTCTTGTTCCTCCTGTGCCAAGCCTGGCACAGAGAGACATGCTTTATTCACTGATTCTTTGATCGTATCCCGTTCTGCAAGCAGTTGCTCCCTTTCTCTCTGTAGATGGTCTTTTTCCTTCTGGATCATCGCCTGAAAATCTTATTTCTCATTTTCATAGGTGGTTACACAGTACCGCGCTACTTGTAATTACTCTAAGACTTCCTCTTTCTCTTGTTTCAAGGCTTTTGTAGCCTTCTCCTTCTCTTCTTGGACTTTCTGAATTTGATCCTCTGTCGCATCTGCAAGTCTTCTCAATTGGGTTGTTTTATCCCCCAATTCCGCAATCTGTGACATAGTAGATACTGCGTGGACTAAACGAATAGCTTGTTGTACTTCGTTCAATTCCTTTTCGATCATGCTATATAGTTCATCCTACTTCACTCCATATATTTTCAAGATGTCCTTGGAATCATCCTCCATGGATTTGCGAACCAAACTGATGTCGTCTTCCATGAGCGTGGCCTCTAACTGGGGATTACTAGCGCACGTCTTCTTTCTTGTTGAAGGTTTATGCAGAGAAACCTTCCTCTTCTGTGGTGTTATTGTTTCAGCAGGGGGATCATTTGGCAGTGTAGCTTCACCTTCTCCTTGATTTTCTCCTTCATCCCCTCCTCCTTTTCCATTTGCTTTGTCTCCTCCTCCTAGCGAGCCAGATCCATTTTCTTCAGAGGCGTTGTCCTCCTCATCAGTCTCTATATTCTGGACTTATTCCTACTTTTTATTCGTCTTTGTCCCATTGGACCATCCAACGTGGTCGACCCGGGTGACCATGGGGCTTCCTATGGTGTCGGTGTCGAAGAGTTTTGCATCAGCGACAAGTACAAGGAACTCCTTTAACCATTCCTTGGTGATCTAATCCATGTCTTCATCCATTATCTTATAGTATGATTGTAACTCTTCCTTTCTCTCATCTCTACGCGCAGTGATATAGATGAAATTTGGATCTACGCGGAACTTTGTTATTGGTCTATACCGATGCAGGGTGCGCGGAGTCATGCACAGAAATGCTTCAATGGAAACCTTCAAATGTTGATAATACGCATGGAACACAACGTTGGACTTTCATTGCTTCCACATATCGTTGGTGTACGACAAGGTAGAAAACCTAGTGGCCAACGGCTCCGATGGTTCTATCTCTGGAAAGGTGGCTCCTTCAGGAATTTTCCAAGCGCCAAATGCAATCAAAACGATCATCCAGTTGAAGTGGACTTTGTATCCCATATCCTGAGCTTTGTGACATTCTTTATCGAGTTCATTGATGAGGTAACTCACCCAATTCATATGCATTTCCTCCACACATTTTCCTGTGAGGTCCACCACAAACCCAGTGACCTGTGTGGGGTGGTTCTTCCTTACAAGCTTGTCAGCTATGAGTTGTCAAGCGAGGTGCACTGCGCCATCCTAGATAGAGGCTACCTTGTAGCCTCACTTTCCTTTTTCAACTTCATTGTAAGCTTCCTTGATGTGTTGTTCCAGGGAGAAACCCAAGGCCTTCCCTGGATAAAATTGTTGAGGGTTAGGTCCCTGCATGTTTAAACCTGTAATCAAGTAGATCAACGTTGGATCCACAGTAATCCTTCGATCGAGCCATGAGTATCCGCCATGATAGAACGACAAGAGGAGTTTAACGCAAGTGTTAACCTCCTGGTGATGGCCAAAATGGGGAATCTCCATCACATTTAGCATGGTGGACTGTGCCATCTCCTTAATCCATGGGTGGGAGACGAGGTAAGGCTTCTTCCCAGTTGTCTCCGTCAAGTATCGGTGGGGTGCGAGCATACCATAGTTCTTTCTATCGCCTAGATTGAAGTTGATGTTCTTCAGCAGCGGGATCTGTTCCGACTGACTCCTGACTACGCGTATTCCCTTCAAAATATACGCGGTGAACAGAGTGTACTCATAAACGCGTGGAATATTGTCGCGGTTAAATGCACCAACCAACGGTGGAATGTACTATGGTAATATCGATGGGATCTTCTTCACATTAGCCATATCGTCGTGATGCTTACTTTGTTGCTCGGTCGCAGGGTTGACACGACCATAATGTCTTCCAGTCGAAGGGGAAGCCTTCAGTCCTATGGTCGACGATTCCTGGACACCTTCAGATAATTGTTTGTCGACCATTATCTTTGTGAGGACCTCCTCGACATACTTCTCTAATGCACTAGGTTCGCCCGACATTCTCACTTTTAAAAAAATGGGTCAGGGTAGGTGAATGGACAGGCGGGGTAGAAAAATGGATGGAGAGGTCTATCTTCTGATAGCACAGCTTGACACACAATCAATTCTATTCTTGGATCAGTTAATCACGGGTGGAAAAAATTTGTCCCAGCGCAGCGTCCGACGGGTTAAATAAGCGAGGCATCGTAACGGATTCTTCCAACGGGAAGGAATTCTTCCATCAATGTGAATATGTTCGTTATGGCGCGGTCTCAACATCCCAAAAGTGATACATCTACCCATAAATGTGTTTCCTATCCATTCTGGAGCATCGTTCTAACGTGCGGGGCACCTCCAATGGTCATATAGCTTCGCCAGGGCGAAGTCCCATTCTACGCGGTCATTTTGTTCCAACGAGGTTCAAATCCTACGAAACTGCCTCCTGTGAGGTTCCAGTCTGTGAAGTCTTCCATCTGTTCTTTGTAGCTTCTTGTATCTTGTCTAACTTGGATTTATTTTTACTGAGCTTCCTTGACTTATTTCGTATGATCTGAGTCTCTCTAACTGTTTATGGATTCCTCTTTCCATTCTTATTCTTATCTTTTCCTAGCATAGTGACTTCGCACTACTGATGTGCTCTCAAAGGGTTCGAAGTTAATATCCCTTCTCTTATTAATTCCAGGGTGGGTATTATGTTTTCTTGCATGGATAGGTCCTTCAAACCTTCTTGTGTTCTTTCAACCTCGATAGTTAATTCTCTTACCCTCTTTTGCTTCGACTTATATTCTCGTTCTTCTATTAGTCGGTCTATTTTTCTAGCTATGAACTCCCTTAGTTCTTTATTTTTATTTTCTGTAGCTTCTTCCTCTGCTTTCCTTCTGATATGATCTTTCTCAATCCAAGTCTTACCTAGTAAAAGTGGGAAAGGGGCATTGTTCTCAACAAACTTAATGACTTCAAATTCTTCTTCTGTCAATGTTCCATGAATAATAATAGGTACATTAGTAACTCTTCCACATAAGGTTATCATCTTTCCTTTAAACAAGCCTATCCTTCCCAATGAAGGTACCACAATAGGCTTTCCCAAAATTTTCCAAGTGTCTTCTATCATAATATCCACTTGTGTTTATTCATCCAAGACACAGTCTATGTCGAAGTCTCATATTCTTTCACTTATGCGTTGTTTTACTTTCAGGATCTCTAGTAAACTGACATCTTTGTGATCATTCATCATTTCTTTCAATTGTACTAATGTAGTCTAAACTTTCTCTTATTATTTCTCTTTATGATTCTCTAACATGCTCTTAGTCTCTTGACTTCCTTCATAGTTTCCTTGTCTCATGTTCATTCTTTCAACTTTAGCAATCATCCTTGGACAATCATCAACCTCATGGCCAACAATTTTACAACA
>ML807550.1:101597-118668 GCA_009831015.1 Picea engelmannii
CAGATCTATTTTCAGTATGCCCTCGAGTGTGTCGAGCCCCGGGTCTTCAACTGGGCTGATGCAGTGTTACGCAACCTTAAGAAACAACTGACCAAATGCAGGCGTGGAAATCTAAAGCAGTTTGGTTATGGATCACTGCTAGTATCATTCTTCTGTGAGAGGGTCCCAGTGTATAGGCTTCAGGCTGATTGGCTCTTTTCGGGTCCCAGGGATCCACGGATGTTACGATGGTGCCAACTCATGGCTAGACATGTGACAGGACCGATCGTCAGGTATGACGATCGCTTCTTCGACTGGCTCCAAGGCCAGGTTTTGATGATAGAGGATTATGCATATGCTGGCTTGGACTTTCGAGGTGATCCTGACCTTGCCCTTCCTGAAGACGCACAGTGGGGAGATATTGGTAAGAAGTACACCAACTTTTAACTTTTTAGATGTTTTTGTATTTTCATCATATTAAATGTTTTTAGTTTTTATAGAATCATCCAAAGACTAACAACAATAATTTTATTGATAACACAGATGTTGGGGCATATAGACCAGTTGGTAGTTCTCATGTTCAGCGTCGAGGAGAGGCAGCAGTTCCAGTCCCCCAGCATGTCGAGGACTATCTTACAGTGGAGCAAAACTTAGAGGTTCTAATGGTCGATGTTCCATAGATGCCTCTAGAGGAGATCTCACGACGCGATCAGCGTCACACCGTGGGAGTCTCTGCCTCTATGGGTCGTTTTCTCCGTAGAGTTGCTAGGACCTTAGCGTGCTATCGTGAACATCATTAGTGATGTCACTTTGTAGAAGCCAGGAGCTTCAATTTTTTGATATTTTGGTCTTCGGACACATTTTGTAAAAACAAACTTTGATCATTATATATACATGGTTTCTACCGGCTTACTTTACAATTGTGTACAATTTAATGTGTTTGATTTTATAAGTGATTTAAATTCCTGTCCAATACATAATTAGCTAAAGCATTTGTCAATGTATTAAGACTTCTCGGAATGTGTTGATATTCTATGTAATCAAAATGTCTTTCCAAAAGGTGAATCCGCAAATATATCCTTAATAAAGTAGGACTTCGAATAGAATATACATTACTGAGTTGTAGTACTACCAACTGTGAGTCAAGTCGAACAACCAAATAACGAATTCCGAGAGAGATAGCATCAACCAATAATTCAACTACGGCGCTATACTCTGCAATGTTGTTGGTTGCTCGGCCAAGACATATACCTTGTAGAGATATGAGTTCGTTTGTCGGGGCATAGATTGCCCAAGCAGCGGAAGCTAGGTTCTGGGTACTACGGCTAGCACCATCGGCGAAGCCAATAAAAGGTAGTGAATACTCTGACATATGGCAATCAAACACAATGTCACGTAAGGGCAGAGACCAGATAACGTCAAAAGAAAAACTAAAGTAACACACACTCAGTATGATACATAAAAATACAAATACTCATGCACAAATGACTCATGCATAGTACTTCTTCAAGTATAACCCATTCCTGGGTTCACTCAAAGTTACCCCATCATAATCCACTAGCTCATACGCTCTCTTTTCCAAAACTTTGCTAACAATGTAAGGCCCATGCCACATTGGTTCGAATTTTCCAGCTCCTAGGACATCTTTATCTTGTTCATAAAGAAGAACAAGATCTCCTTCAGAGAAGACACGAGGTTTGACATGCTTTTCATACTGTGCCTTAACGCGTTTCTTCTGGGCTTCTATTACAAGAGTAGCATCACGGCGAGTCTCGTCTAATCGCATCAAATACAACAGACGTTCCTCTTCGGCAGAGGTATTAGGTAAGAGCTCTACAGCTAGCTTCAAAGACGGTATCTCGCATTCTATTGGCAGAATGGATTCCATGCCATAAACTAATCGAAAAGGCGTGAATCCCGTGGCAGACTTAACAGATGTCCGATATGCCCACAATGCTGAAAATAACATTGTGTGCCAGCTGGTTTTATGGATTCCTATCATCCGTCGAATCATAGTTATAAGAACCTTATTGATGGCTTCGACCTGGCCATTGGCCTGTGGATAATAGGGTGTTGAGCTATCATGACGAAGGCCCAACTTCTCTGTAAGTTCAGACATCATATAATTCATAAAATGACTACCGTGATCGGTAACGATAGCCTGAGGAACACCAAAACGAGTGATGACATGGTTGAAAAGGAATAAGGCTGCAGTCTTTCCAGTATTATCGAATGTCGGCATTGCCTCGGCCCACTTTGTGAAATAATCAACAGCTACAATAATGTAACCATGCCCCCCGGCCGAGTGAGGGTGACATGTCATGAAATCAATGCCCCATTTAGCAAAAGGACCAACTGAGACTACAGGATGAAGGGGAGCAGGAGGCGATCGAATCTTCTGATTATAGGTCTGGCAGGCATGACACTTCTGAACAGCAGTAATACAGTCAGTGAATAGGGAAGGCCAAAAGTAACCTGCATGTAAGATCTTCTGGGCAGTAGCATACCCAGACATATGACCACCACATGCTCTCGAATGGCAGTCATTCAAAGCTTTCTCAGCTTTGTCAAAAGTCAAACAACGCCGAAAGACAGATTCAATGCCTCGACGGTAAAGAGTATCGCCGAGGACAATATAATGACGTGCTTGATAACAGACACGACGTCGTTCGTTACTGGACAAAGTAGGCCGAAAAGTTTGAGTTTGGAGATATATAATGATATCTCCGTACCAAATATCGTCGGTACTGATAAGGAAAAGTGACTCGTTAGGTAACGAAACGACTGCTACCTTTTCCGTGGCAGTGTGGGGAAAATCACAAATTAACTCAGCAAAAACTAGAGATTTCTTCGACGTGGCGCGATCGAATTCCAAATCGAACTCCTAGAGAATAACAATCCACTTGGATTACTTGCCCCCCAGCAATTGACGGGTCAATATGTGTTGCATGGGGTTACATTGTGAAATCACTGTAGTCTTCCTGGAGAGAATATAATGACGGAAACGTTGGACTGCTTGGACAGCAGCCAAGGCCAGCTTCTCAACATGTTGGTACTTGATTTCCGTGGATGATAAACTTCTACTCAAGTAATAGATAACATGTTCATCGTGGTTGTCATCTTCTTGAAAGAGGACCATGTCGATAGTATACTCGGACGCAGCTAGATAAAGAAAGTAATCTCGACTATAATCTGGAGGGAAAAGAAGAGGAGATTTTGTGAGGGATAACTTTAAAGCTTCAAAGGCGTTGTTAGCAACTTTATCCTAGACAAACTCTGAACCTTTCTTTAGAAGACGTGTGAAACCTCGAGTAATCTCAGCGTAATTCGGGATGAAACGACGAAGAAAGTTTGATTTCCCCTGCAAACTTTGTAACTGACGTAAAGAAGAAGGAGGAGGGAGATTAAGAATTGCCTCGACCTTGATAGGATCTACCCGGATCCCATAGCGTGAAACAATGAAACCGAGGAGACGGTTGGATTCGATGCAAAAGACACATTTATGAGGATTCAAGCGAATGCGATAGAATCGGCAACGAACAAAAATTGCTCGGAGATGAGTAGGGTGATCGACTCGACGTAACGAATGAGCCGGCAAATCGTCCAAATAACGTTGAACAATATGCTTGATATCGTGAAATGCGTAAGACATAGCACGTTGGAACGTAGCACCCGCGTTCTTCAGACCGAATGGGATTTTTCGGTAGGCAAAAGTACCCCAAGGACATATAAAATCCGTTTTGTGTTGGTCCTCATGCGCGATATTGATTTGATTATAGCCGAAAAATCCATCCATGAGGTAAAAGATTTCACTACCGGCACAGTCATCAACGATTTGGTCAACGAAAGGGGTTGGAAAATTGTCCTTTGGACAAGCTTTGTTGATATCCCGATAATAAACACAAACGCGTATACTACCACCCTTCTTATCGATCGGTATGGGGTTGGAAACCCATTCTGTCAATGCCACGGGATAAATGAAACCGGCTTTAAGAAGTTTTTCAACTTCAAGTTTAATAGCTGCCGCTTTACGTGGATGGACGGGACGGAGGCACTTCCGAAATGGTTTAGCTCTGGGGTATGTCTTAATCTCATGAACAACGATAGCAGGGTCAATACCCGGCATCTCTTCGTAACTCCATGCAAAGATATCACGAAATTATTTAAACAAGGAAGTATAAGTGACAATTTCGTCGGGAGAACACGAAGCTCCAATATGAACGTTCTCGACTATCCCAGGTTTCACTGAAATATCTATGGGCATCGTGGGTGAAATGTTACTGAGGTTCCCTTCGGCAAACACATCTCGTGTGGATTGGGAAACCGTGGAGATAACAACAATGGTCGACGGAGTTGAAACCCGCTGATAATTCTCAAGAATCTGTTGTTCCAGAAACAAGATGGAACGATGATGCCCATCGTCCCAAGGGGTATCTTCCATGACGGACATGATCATCTCATCAGTGGGAAAGATGACACAGAAAGGATCAGGAGACAACTCGTCAAAAGAAAAAGTAGTAGGGGTTGTCGATTGAATGGCTTGATAAGCGGACTCAACCGGACTTAACGGCATAACGTTGCCGAAACGAACATGATCTCCAAGATCAGGGACTACCCATGGGTCAACAGACACCGGAAGTTCATGAGGTATAGTAGAGATCATATTAATAGAAGCAATAAATGGGCGTGGAATATTGGGTGGTGGTGTTATAGGGAAAGTACCCATAAGTGAAGAGTCTTTTAAAAGACCGACCCCGACATTCTCGTAACCCGGTGGGGTTTTAGCGATGAAAGGCACGTTGCCAACATGAGTATCAGCATTAAAAAAGGCAAGTTGATCGACCGTAACCACTTTTCCTTGGTGAGGAAATCGTACGACACAGAAAAGGGTGGACACGACAGCACGCATAGAATCGACCCAGCTTCGACCAAGTAGAAGATTATAATCTAAGGGAGTATCAAAAACTTCCACTTCCACCTGAACGGTCTTACCTTCCAGAGTGACAGGCAATGATGGTAGAACACCATAAGGCTTAAAACCCAAGCCATTGAAAGCTCGCAAAGTGTTTTATGATTCGTTTAACGGGGGAGAGCCAATGGCTTTCCAACAAGAAAAAGACATTACGCACGTAGAGGCACCTTCATCAAGAACAGTCCGGCAAATACTCTTGTCGGAGACCACAACTTGGATTTGAAACGCAAGTTGTGGGGGTAACCTTGGAATATGATCATCCAAGTTAAAGACTATCAGATTCGTATCTGTTGGATCAATGCCACCTATAGCTTTCAACAGCGCCCTGCGTTGTGCAGGACAAGACTGAAGGACTTCCAGGGCAGACATCGCTGAGGGTGCTTGGGCCAGATCTTCGAAAATACTATAGTTCTGGGCTGCCCGAGCATGAGGATCGAATGCCGACTTCTTAACGACACCTTTCGGAGGTCGTAAAACTGTATCAAGACTCGGTCGTTCGAGATGAAGAGGACCATTCGTAGGTGGATTGGGTGACCATTCGTAGGTGGATTGGGTGGATAAGGTTGTACCAAATCGGGAGGTGAGTCATCAACCTTCTCCTTAGAAGGAGTATAGTCTTTAGCTCTAGTGGTAAGTGCAACATTGTTTTTCGTGGAATCACCGGTGCACATCAAAACATAAGATGATGTAGAAGTAGAGGGTTGGTCGTGGATGACCAACGAAGCCTGTTGTTGAGACGGGAAGGGTTGAGACAAGACTGTCAGCGTAGAGGGCTTTGGTGTTCCTTGAAGGAACTTGTTAACCTCGGCACGTCTCGGACAATCCTTCGTGTAGTGATCGTCACCACAGATAAGGCAAGGGTAGTGTGGCTTGCGCTTATCCCGGTCATCAACAGGAGGAGATTTGGTTTGTTCATTCGGATTATTGTTTTTACCCTCCTTATTCTTGCCTCTCCCTTTTCTAGACTTATTCTTACCGGCCGGCGTAGATTGAACAGCGTTCACTTCAGAGGTTTTACCGGCGGGAGGAGCAGGAGACGGATCACTTTGTACATTAGAAGAATTGGATTTCGGGGTTGTAGTTGAAACGGAATGTGAGTGGCTATGATTGGAACCAATCACACCATCAGCTGCATGCGAGGCAGTCGGAGCAGTAGAAGTAGTAGAAGTACCAGGACGAGGTAAATCAGGTAGTAAATCATACAAGGTTCCCGTTTGCGAATAAACGAGATCTAGATACTGAGCACGACTAATAGCCTGTTCTTCAGTGACAACACTTCCCATAGCAATGTCTTTACCAATTTTGTTTACAAAAGACTTAGTAAACCACTCTGCCAGTAACTGATCAGGAAGCTCAAGTTTAATGAGACGTCGCCTCCGTCGCCACTCATGAATATGATCAGATATATGAGTGCTCGAGCTTTGTTTGAAGGAGGTTAAAATTTCAGTTCCGGTATCATAACGAATCGGTAACTGGTAGTGTGTTAGAAAAGCCATCGCAAGGGTGTTGAAATCGGAAAAGAAACCTCGTGGTAATTCAGTGTACCACTTCGCAGCAGCACCCGTAAGAGTTTGCTGAAAAAGATGCAGTCTAATGGAGTCATCCATCAACGAGTTGGACGAACACCACAAGTGGAAAGTCATGACATGATTATTTGGGTCCTCTCCCACCTTCCCATCGAATTTGGGAATGTCTGATGGAAGATTTGCAGGAATAGCAGGCCATTGGGGAGAGTGACGGATAGGATCATTAAGAATCCTAGACAAATCCGGCAGATCTAGAGTAGCAAGAAAAGGCAATTTCCGATTCACTTGTGGATACTGGTGACTTTGGGGAGGAAGCCCTGTCGGTAGACCAGCGGGACCGTATGCAGTCTGCCCCCAGAGGGAAGATCCTGGTTGGTTTGGTGGTGGTTGAATCGGATAATAACCCCAAGGATTTTGACCTTGCGTTTGAGTAGTGACTTGAGGTTGAGTAGCCTAACCCGAACCCCAAATAGGATTAGTCACACCTGGATATGGTTGGCCTATATTAGGGACAGGTTGCTTCCCCCCAGCATTTTGAGGAAAATGTTGCATAATTTGATTCCAATACTGGGCCAATGCAGGAGGTATGTTTTGTCCTAAAGGTGAGGTTGGTCCCCCTATCAAAGGGACAGTTCCACCCGGAAGTTGTGTACCAATCGTAGGTTGTGTAGTAACTGTGTTATGTCTGGGAAAAGGAAAAGGAAACGTACTACCCTGACCACCAACAGGATTGTGCAAGTTTGGTGCAACAGTGGGGATAATGCTACCAGTGTTAGGATTACCAGTAGGAAAGAGAGGGAGTGTCGGGATGAAACCGGGAATAGGATGCCCAGAAAAATGAGTACCACCTGGAGAACCAGCTGGAGTTTGTGGGGTTGTTGGATTGGAAACATTCAACGATGGATTCAGCGCATGGTAACCAGGGGGTAAATTCGGATTAGCCTCAGGAGTTCTCTGGGTGTTGATAGGAGGAAGAGTAGTTGCAGTAATTCTGGTTTGGACACTTGAAGTAATAGCGAGATGGGCCATCTCGAGAGGGAGAATAAAACGATAAGTTGTAGTTTCTGGTGCAGTCTCTGGTTCAGGAGACACAGGAGGGTTAATTTCGTAGACAGGTGTGGACTCAGTACCAAACAAGACTCGTCGGAAATCACCCGACCAAAAAGGATCTTGGCCTACTGCACCGTGAGAAGGCCCAGCAGTTGATTCAGAGGATGTAACAAAGGTTTCTTCAGAAGGATTTATCCGTCCAACAGGTCTTTCACCACGACGAATGCGACAATATTCTATAGTGTTGGTAATTCGAAATTCCGCAAGAGGATCAGTGGGTGCTACTTGTGGAGGTGATGTAAAAATTTCTGGGACGTCACTTATGTCCATGTGTGGTAGAGTAACAAGGGGAATTTCACCCGGACGAGGAGAGTCCTCAGGGGTACCCTCAGGTGTTTCCGTATGCGAAGGTTGTGAAGCTTACGGATGTTCTGTAGACAAACCTTGCATCCTACGTGAACGTCGTGGGGGAGCAATTGTAAACAAGTAACCAACTCCCCAACGAAAATCCTATGGCCAACTTCGAGAAACGAACAGCACACCCTAGTAAATAAAATCTAGAAGCAATCACCAAGCAAACAATACCTTCTAATATCGAAGTCGCTAGTTGGTGATGAAATCCAACGTCACAACAACGAGACGAGAAGGGGCGGGGCTAAGGTGGAAAAGTTACATTGACGGCCTGCTTAACAGACTTACGCCCTGGTGCAAGCTCCCACACATAATCGTGGGTATACCCTCCAAGGAGCCCGAGTGAGTTTGATCAACATCGATTCCAGGTACCATGAAGACTTTCCCCTCCACAGTCACCTTGGGTAAGAACCTAGAGAGATAAGTCACTAAGGTCACCACAGACAACAATACAACCTGGGGAAATGGTCGTCAGTCCGATCCACACGCAAAGGTAGGGTATCTAGCCCGAAATCAACTCAAAGGCTTCCACTCATAATTGTGGGTATACCTCGGAGTGACCCCCGTAATACGTGCAATCTCTACATCGATGTCAACAAAGCAGGGTTAGTAACTCTTCCAACACCAATGCTACCTAATGCTTGACCCTTGTGTTAGAAGGGATTCCCAGGACAATATGTTGCCAATGGAATTTGACACTCCCTAACTCAAGATGTTATTGTGTGTTTTTTAGCTTTTGGAGAGTGTGTCTCTCTTCCTACTCCAAATCACTAGCCTAGCTAAATGTTGGTGTAAAAGAGCCCTAGAAAAGAGTTACTAGATCAATTTTAATATTACGCAATGTTTTTACAGGCTGTTGTTTACTCAAAGGCAAATGGAAATGAAACTCGTGATGTATGACTCTGACCCAAATAACGCAAGGATATGATGAAATATAATTCGTTTCATTCGATGAATCCTAGTTACGGGAGAGAGAGAACAATTTCCGAATCAATCTCAATACTACAATGCAAATGCAACGCTCAATTTCCTTTCAGATGCTAATGCAAACAATCATGTATCAATGAGCAAGTTCCATATGTCTTTTTCAAAACTTCAATACTCTTAAAACTTTGATTTTCAATGTTCTTGCCAAAAAGAAAAAACAAAACTTGAAAGAAAACAACTAGTTCACTTTCCAATAAGAACTCTGATTAATGAGAAAAGAAAACCAACTTACAAAGACTCAAACAAACAACCCAATCCAATACTTTCAATGAAAGCAAAAACAAAAGCAAACCAAGGATCTTCTCAATGCAAATGAAAAATTGTCCTTTCGAACCAACAAGTACAAGAGAAACACCAACACTCAACTCTCAACCAATCCCTGGTTCTCAGCCAGTCAGATACACTCAACTCCAGAAGTAAGAGAGAATGAAAATGCCAACAAGAGCTAAGACATGAAAGTCAAGTTTCAAAGGCAAGAAAACACCTAGAAAACCTAGATCAGTTCTAGCAAGCCAATTATAGCAAAAGATATGTAAGTCACTGATTCAACAAGCCAAAGAGGTCTAAATCAACATATATGAGCTATTGACAGAGTCAAAACTTGAATTCAAAAATTTCAAAAAACATGTTCACAGGCCAGTGTGGAACACAGTGCGAGAAACTATGGTTCTCGCAGGCCACTTTGATGCAACATGCGAACTATCCGCACTGAAATGTATATGCAGAGTGCGAACTTTCAAGGTTCTCGCAGACTGTCAATGGACACAGTGCGAGAATCCCTGAAACTAATGAAAAATTTGAAAGAGCAAGCAAAAATCAAACTGGCTTATAGACCCAGAAGGTCTCTCAGGGTATCCTGAGGACTCAGAGACTGACAAATCAAAAGAAAAATGCAAACAGAGCAAATGGCCACAGAAAGTTCAAAAACCAAAAAGACCAAAGGGATGCTCCCCAGTGGAGTCGCCAATTTTGTTATAGGATAAATCCGTAGGTGCTGACACTAACCGATCTCCCTAGATCCACCTGGTATCTAGAACAAAACAGGACAGAATAATACACTTTCCCTAGATCTAGCCTATTGAATGAACTAAAAGATAAGGGTTATGGATAGACCTTATGAATGATCTCCTTAGATCTCTGTTGTTCCAAGATTTACTCCAATGCTCTCGTCCCGTCCAGATCACAACAAAACGAACCAATCGAAGTAAAGGCAGATTAATATATTCAATATCTAGTCTATACATATGATCAAGGAATTATGTAATAAAGTGACATCATCATTATGGGAAAGGGACATATTGTTGTATTGAATTAATTGAAAGAGAAACTTACAACCTGAGCCTTGATGTCATAGGTCTCATTTCGATGGATTCTAGCTCTGATACACACACTTGCTCATGCATGAAGAAAATCAACCACATGTGATGACCTTATTGTTGTCTCTAGTTGCTGTAGCATCAGTCCTCCATACAGTCTTGCACTGATTCTCTAATCAATCTCTTGCTAACTTGTTGCTTGCTTAACTTCTTAACCCTTTCCATGAGCAATATCCTCAATATATAGGAAGAGATAGATTAGTTACTTGGATAGGGAATGATCCCAATATATCTGGAATTCCAGTAATTGAATAACCACTCGAAAGCCAACTCACCCTTCTAGAAGGTTCGAGATCTTTATATTTTTCCCCTTTAAGATCATGTTCGCACCCTAACAATGAGTACAGTGTGAGAAGTTCGCACCCCAGCTTAAGGTAGCTTGCGGGAATCAAGCATTCTCGCAGGAGAATATATAAGTAGCCTGCGAACATGTTTCAAAATGTGAGTTCTGGAAGAAGACAACTGTAACTTTTCTTAGGAAAGTGTGCTTGGTAAAGAGCTTGATTTTCAATCATCATGACATCATCATGACATCATCACAATGACCAAATTTGTGGATAACATCTATTATAACACTATGCCCAAAGCTATGGACGATGCATCCACATGAATGTAAAATTCCTTCTTCCAATATGGGAATATTAAAATTGGCATAGTCACTAACTTTTGCTTCAATGTGTCCAAACCTTTCTGGCAATCTTCATTCCATTGGAATTTAGCTTCTTTCTTGAACAAATTCTCTATGGGTGTTGCAATCTATGCATATCCCTTAATGAAATTCATGTAGTATCATGTATGGCCCAGGGTTTCTCTTAACTGTCTTACTGATGTAGGTGTTTGTAAGTCCAAAATCACTACAATCTTGGCAGGATCCACTAGTAATCCTTGCTTACATACCACATGGCCCAACAAAATTCCAAAAGGCGCACAAAAAATACATTTCTTCAAGTTCAACGAAATCTAACATTGTATACACCTATACAACATTAATCTTAGTATTTCTATGTGCTTCTTCAAGAGACTAAATGCAGTCCAATCATCTAAATAAACTTCAAGGAACTTATAAATAAATTATTTAAAGGCTATGACCACTACGCTTGAGAAAATTGCGGGTGCATTCTTCAACCCAAAAGGCATCACTGTGTATTGGTAGCTTCCCCACCATGTTGAAAATGTAATCTTATGTCTGTCTTCCCGTGCAATCCTTATCTGGTGATATCCTAATAATCCATCTGTGAAGGAATAGGCCTCCTTCCCCCTACATTCTCTAGCACTTCATCTGTAAAAGGTGTCGGAAATGGATCATGTAGACATGCATCATTTAGATTTATTAGATCTACACAAATTATGATTCCCCCTGTTTTCTTATCTTGTACTACCATTGGACTTATCCATTATTTTTCCACCACTGGTTAAATAATTATTTCTTCTAACATTTTGTCTATCTATGTCTTTACCTTCTCTTTGTACTTTAGGTTCAGTCTATAGGGTCTCTGTCTTAATGGCTTATCATATGGTTTCAAAGGGATATTCATTTCTCCTAGCTCACCAACTATCCCTTTCATTTCTGAAAACGTGGTTGGGAATAGATCTTAATACTCGTGCAGTAAGTATGCATTTTTTTCCATAGTTTCATCATTCCAGTAGTCTCATATATGTGCAAACTTTGGATTCTTTTCTATCCCAATATTTACCTTTCAATATTTACCTTTCATGTCCTTAGTGGTTGTGCATATGCAACAGATTCAATCTTTGGACCTTCCACTTCACATTTCCCCTCAGTTTCAGGTATTTGTATATTTCTTGGATCCTCCTCACCCTAATCCTCTTGAGCCACATTATAACATTCCAGCAGTTCATGAACTATCACAGAAGTTTTATGCGCACTACACACATGTACTACATCCATCGACCCTTCTTTTGAAAAAATATTGTTTCTGATGGCCTGAAAAGTTGCACCTATTAATGGAGATTCATCTTCAAAAGTAAATGTTACATTAAACCTTTGAGTTAGTTCATCCCAATCCATGGTTTCTCTGCGTATTTCTATTTCCAAGTACCAGTTCTTAGGGATCGTTTCCAATGCATGAATGAACTTATGCGTCCATTCCTTCTTCGGTGTAGAACTCCATATATTTATACACTACACAATATCATCTGCTAGGTCACTTACTCATGTATATTTCAACACAGTATACTCAACCTCAGTACCAAACCTAAATTTCATTAATCTTTTACACTGCTTCCAGTCTTCTATTCCTTCTTTATGTGAAGCCCGCCATCTGGCTAGAGTGGATTTCAATACAACATCTAATGCCAACATTCTTTGTTGTTCAGGTATCTGCAATTCAAAATCCTTTACAAAATAACTTATAGCGTTCAAACCATCATGCTTGGGTGGGTCACATAACTCCATTCCAATCTAGTGCAACAATCGAGTCATGCGGGCACATTGTCTAGTGGATACTTCATGCATCCCTTGTTTCCAGTGTTCCATTCCTTCCTCTGAGTCCGACACACATGAGCTAATGCTTCTCCAACTGAGGGAACCATCTGCAATCAGATTAACATAGTCATTCATTTGTGGATTCATATTATATAGGTTATCAATTTCATTCCCTTTGGCTGGTTCGATATACCTCTTTCCTTCTATTGGATCCAATGGTGCAGTAAACTTTAAGTTTCCTACTTCAAAGATCATTTCCATCTTCTTCAGGTTAATAATTGCCTAATTTTCAAAGGCCCGTTCAAGCCCCAGTAGCGTTGGGTATGGTTGTCTATTATCCACAATCTCAATGACTTTGAAATCTGCTACATTGCACACTATGTCTATATTCACAGGTACCCCTAACAATCAACCAATCGATACTATTTTGTGTTGGTTCGCCAATCTTAACTGGACGAGAGACCAAATCAACTTCGGATTCTCCATCATTTCCCATGTTTTCTTCGAAAAAACATTTACATCAAAATCCAAGTCTAAAATGATATGGTCCATGTCATAATTCCCAATCTACGCACTTAATCTGAATTTGTCGCTTGTCCTATTTTTACGCAGTACTTGATTCACTACCCTCTACGTGGTAGGAAGTTCCCTTTATTGCATGCAATGATCATTCATTATGCACAATGCATTCAATGTAGTTTCATATTTCATCATTTCTAAACAACTTCTCAGAAATTCTTTCAAAGGACTTACCTTTTCAAGGGGCCTTTCTGTGGTAGTACGACCATAGATCAAAGGCATGCCAACCACAAGGGTTGCAGATGATGTTCATGTTATCCAATCCGGTCCCAGTGTCTCATTCCTTATCTCTTGATATGTCTCATTTTCTTGTCATGGGTCAAATGTTGGCATAGGGCCTACTGATTTCCTCACCCATTGCTCACTCTGCCTCCCTCTATTTTTCATGTCATCCCTTGTTTTATCTCCTCTATGCATGACAACTACTATTTAGGGTCCTTCATCACGTAACTCTAGTGATATATTTTGTACATTCTAATTCAGGTTATAGTTCTGATTCCCTCTTTCCTACCACTTCACGAGTAATTGAGGATAGTATTCTATCGCATGCTCCAATGATCTACAATATGTGCAGGTTGTACAAGGATTTGGGCAGTCATGAGATAAGTGTCCTGGTTGATTACAATTGTAGCAAATTATTGAACCTCTACCTCCTCTAGCAAAAGTTAATCTTCCTCGACCTCTGCCAAACCCTCCTCAGCATCTTGGATTAAAGCCTCTATGATTATTATATTGTGGACCACCTCCTTCTGTCGAATCATTTTCCTCCTAAATTCTATACATATCTTAAGTGCGCTCTCTCATCAAATCGAATGCACAACAGTCCTTCTCTTCATTCCCTACTGACTTGCAAAAGTTACAAAATAAATTCCTTGGTATACTCTGGTATTTATGCAGCATTGGACAATCGTACGGATGATGTCCCCATTTCTTGCATATTCCTTAGTACCCCCCTCCTAGTAATGGGTTTGGTGCTCTCATTGCCAAATAATGCGCAAAGGTTGGGCATTCATCCTTATGGTGGCCTTCAGTCCTACACTTGGTACACCAAATTTTGTCTCGCTTCTCCTTTCCTTTCGTCAGTTCTGTTAGTTGGATTGTCAAGGCAGCTAATTGTGTTTGGACTTGAGCCATCCCCTACAGGAGATGCTTCCAGCTTCATTGCAATCTCCAAATATTTAGGATGTGACGCAACCTTTTGGTGTATCAATGGGAAGCAAATGTGTGGTTATAGTCCTACAATAAATCATTCTCTGTGTTTTTTATCATGAATTTGGAATGTCAATCTACCCATCAAATCCTTAAATCTTTGATCATAGTCCCAAACTGACTCAGTCTGCACTTGTTTGATTTCCTTCAATTATGTGATGTATCGTGACTCACACTTCGGCTTCTTGAACTCTTTCAATAATGCTTGTCTAATTTATGTCAGTGGCCTTACTTGACCTACTGGTGTGGTACTTTGTAGTTTAATGTACCATACTAATGAGCGTCCTCTAAACATTGTTTCCAACTATGAAATATTTGTGGCCTCATCTTGAACATTCTTTGCAACCCAAATTGTCTCACATACAAATAGATATTGTTATGGGTCCTCTAACCCAACTCCCTAGAACTAAGGCATTCTCAATGTATTGTCTAACCCTTCCATGGTGTTTTGTGTAGTACCTCTCCCTAGTGATGTTGGATGACTCTAAATTGACGTAGTGCTTCCACTACTATGGCTATTGTTTATCTGTCTTCCTCTGTTAATTGTAAGTTCTTTTGAAAAATCCTCAAATGTTATCTCAAATCTAGGTGACGCACATGGGGTCATGGAATCGACACATGATCCATCCTGAGTAGGACTTACCAACTCTTCTATTATAGGATTGCATTGAGAATCCTCTTCCTCTCCTTATATGTGTGGTATTTATACGATCCGGACTATTGCACAGGGTTCTCTCCTCTCATACTCATTGTGCGACTAACCTTCCACAACCCCAATCTTCAACCTCTTGTACCTTCTTGCACTGCGCAGTACTCCAAACTCGTCTTCTTCTTCTGGTATACCTTCCTCGTTTCTCTGCATCCTCAGTCCCTCCCTTACTTAGCCATTTATTTCTTCATTCCTTCCTATCTTCATATTATCCCCTAGTCATCCCCTAGTTCCCCTATGTGTGTGAAGCCCCTTAGCAGTCAAATTCCATCGTCATCACACATTTTCATACGGTAACATATTTATCCAGGTACCCAAAGATTTCATAAACCTTTTGTGTGGACCCTTAAATAAATCCCTCTCTGCGACACTATATGATTGGGTGCAATCTACTGCAAATTGTATAATATAACCCTCCAGTATGCTAGTAAATCGAATGCACGAGAAGTAGTATTACTTACAGAATCCAATTGTCTTACCAACTCAAGATTCTAGTCCCTCGGTGTTGCAATACGGTATATTCATGTATTCTCCACTAATATTTCTATCCATTCAATCAAAATAATCAGAAATTATCCAAAGAAGATCTCATGCAGCTATGTGAACACATACATTTGTAACCATTGTTCATCACTCATCTAAGGGTTTCTATTCTCTCCTCAGGAAAATTCTCGCTCCTTCCTTTCCAGCCATTCACCAAATTTTATTTTTAGTCGACCTCCAAAACATTCCCTCAATTACAGATTTTGGGTCCCAACAACGAAACCATTTGTTGGCGCGCGGTTATAAGACCCTCGGTTCAATTTATTCAACCAACAAAACCCTTCAGATACCGACCCTTTCAACATCACTTGCATGTAAGTGAAATCTCATCTGAGGTATCTACTGGGGCTGCAGGAACCAAGTTTCTGCAGGGACGAGGGGATGTGAGGCTATCATCATATCCATTACTATTTATCCAACTTGTGCACAATATCTTTATTCTTATCCTTTGATTAGTTAACAAACTCTATTGTGCAGAACCCTTATAACATATATTGCAACATAAATAACCCATTGTAACATTCATTATTATTTTGCATCAATCATACAGTAAACATATCTATACTAATAATGCATAAACAAAACATCCATGAATGACCACATCAACACAACACATAAAGACACATATTTTAACGTGGTTCACCCAATCCTTGGGTTACGTCCACAATGGTTGGCTTCTATATTGATCTTCATGAAATAATCTCCTCAATCCTACGCACTGCGCTTACAATAGATACAACATATTACATCCTCAATCTAGCCTAGCCGCTCTGCAGTGCTCGCCTCTCTCTTTGCAAAATATCTCCACAACCCTAAACATAGATTCTCAATCATACACACCACAAACTCTTACTCTCGGTAGCCTAGTCTCTCTTTTTCAGCAACCTATTCTTCCCTGACCCATTACATATTTATACATAGAGTTAGGGCTCATAACCCTAATAGTTTATCCCAAAACCCTAACATGTCCTATTTATTTTCCTTATTTTTTGTCAGCATGCTACATTTCCTTCCTTTGTGCCTGCATGTTGTTTTTCCTACTTTAGAGTTGAACTGTTGCTTTCCTTCTTTGATGTTGAACTGTGATGCAGGAGCATCGCTCACTCGATCAAGCGAGCCAGCGCGAGGAGGAAAGGGAACGGCTGGAGAGCGCCAGCATTTAAATTTTTGAACCATTGTAATATATGGCTGCGCCAAGCATTAATGTTTTGATGTGATGAAGCGCACTTATAGATTGTAACGGACCTTGAGCGGATAAGCTCTCGTCCTTAGGTAGATGAGGCA
>ML807551.1:12292-30369 GCA_009831015.1 Picea engelmannii
TTTTCCCAAAAGAGTTTCCTGGAAAGCATCGATGGTGGAGAGTGGGTTTGTCACAACCCTATACTTGCTATCTATTGTTTCCTAGTGTAGTAACAAAAACAATGTTATTATATTCTCTTGTGTGCACATGCCTCATGGCCTCGAAAGGCAATAATTATATGGGGACCTGTTATCATTAATTCTTGATGAATAATCAATTTATTAGCTATTTTTATAGTTCGTAATAAAAAATAGCTCTATAGAGTTAAAGCAGATATGGGAGAAAAACTTACCTAAAAATTGTGTTCTCAACTATGTTGCTCTATTCACTCATTTCCCCTTCATTTTTTCGATCATGTTATTCCCTCAATTTGACGAATATGATAGCTCAATTCCCCTTCATTCTTCTGATAGCTTCCATAAATGAACATATACAAAAGTTGACTTCTATAAATGTGTATTTATGGAAGCCAATTTCCATAAATGCTCATTTATGGAAGTGGCTCCCTCTCCCTCTTTGTCTCTACCCCTCCTATTTGTCTTGCTCTCTTCCCCTCCTATCCTCCCTCTTTATATCTACCACTCCTCTTTGTCTTTCTCTCTCGCCCTCTCACACTCTCACACACTCTCTCTCTCCCCCCCTCATCCCTCTCTCTCTCCCCTCCCCTTGTCCCACTATATCTCCTACATCTACCCCTCTCTCTTCTACATTTATCTCTCTCTCTCTCTATCCCCCTATCTATTTTCCTCTCTCACACTATCACATAGTCTCTCTACTGCCTTTTATGCCTTGCTCTCTNATATGTCTTCCTCTCTCTCCCTCTCACACTCTCGCACACACACTTTATATCCCCCCTCTTTCTTCCTCTCTCTTGCTCCTGCACTCTTACACACACACACACTTTCTAGTACCCACAACTAGTTTATAATAAAATTGAACTATTAGTACAAAGCAGTAAAATTCAAAAACATAAACACAAAAAATTTGAGAATTATATGATATTTAATGCTACACCTGATACATGTGACGTGGCTGACTTGCCCATCCTCGATATGGAAAGCTGACCACTTCTGTATATGCACATATATGGAAATGGTCGGCTTCCATATATGCATATATACGGAAGTTGACCACTTCCGTATATGCGCATATATGGAAGCTGACCACTTCCATGTATGCGCATATACGGAAGTGGTCATCTTCCGTATATTCCGTATATACGCATCTATGGACGTTGACTACTTCCGTATATGCGCATATACGGAAGCGGTCATATACGAAAGTTGACTAGCTTCCGTATATGCGCATATACTGAAGTTGATCATTTTCGTTTATGCGCATATATGGAAGGTGGCCATTTCTGTATATGCGCATATACAAAAGCGACCAGCTTCCATATATGTGCATATACGAAAATGGTCAGCTTTCGTAAACGCGCATATACAGATGTGGTCAAATTCCATATATGCGCATATACAGAAGTTGACCCCTTCTGTATATGAATATATACAAAAGCTTACCACTTCCATATACACGCATATACGAAAGCCAATCACTTTTGTATAAGCACATATACGAAAATGGTCGGCTTCCGTATATGTGCATATACAAAATATATCGGCTTTCGTAAATGCGCATATACGAAAATGGTCGGCTTTCGTATATGCGCATATATGGAAGTGGACACACTTCCGTATATGCACATATACAGAAATGGTCAATTTTCGTAGGTGCGCATATACGGAAGCTGACCATTTCCGTAGATGCGCATATACGAAAGTCAATCATTTTCGTATATGTGCATATACAGACGCCGACCATTTCCATACATGTGCATATACAGAAGCCGACCGCTTCCATATATGCGCATTTTCGAAAATGGTCGACTTCCGTATATGCACATATACGGATGTGGTCAACTTCTGTATAGGCGCATATACATAAGTTGACCACTTCCGTATATGCACATATACAGAAGTTGACCACTTGCTTATATTCACATATACGAAACCCAACCACTTCTGTATAAGCACATATACGAAAAAATGGTCAGTTTCCCTATACGCACATATACGAAAAAATGGTCAGTTTCCCTATACGCAAATATATGGAAGTTGACCACTTCTGTATATGCGCATATAATGAAGCTGACCACTTTCGTATATGCACATATACGGAAGTGGTCAGCTTCCATATTTTCACATATATGACATATATACGAAAGTTGACCACTTCCATATATGCGCATATATGGAAGTGGTCAACTTTTGTATATGTGCATATACGACACATATACGGAAGTTGACCACTTCCATATATGCGCAGAAATGAAAGCCGACCATTTTCGCATATGCGCATATACAAAAGCGGTCAGCTTCCGTATATGTGCATATATGGAAATGGTCGGCTTCCGTAGATGCACATATACAGAAGCCAACCATTTCTGTATATGGGCATATACGAAAGCCGATCATTTTCATATATGCGCATATACAAAAGCGGTCTGTTTCCATATATGTGCATATACAGAAGCATATCGCTTCCGTATATGCGCATATACTTATGTAGTCAACTTCTGTATATGCGCATATACAGAAGATGACCACTTTCATATATGCACATATACAAAAGCTGACCACTTCCGTATATGTGCATATATAAAAATGGTCAGCTTTCGTATACCCACATATATGGAAGTTGACCACTTCTGTATATGCGCTTATATGAAAGTGATCAATTTCTGTATATGTGCATATATGACGCATATACGAAAGTTGATCACTTCTGTATTTGCGCATATACGAAAGTGTTCAACTTCCATATATGCACATATACAAAAATGGCCAACTTTCGTATATGCGCATATACGGAAGCTGAGCACATTCATATATGCACATATACACATGGTCGACTTTTGCATATGCACATATAGGGAAGTGGTCGACTTCCGTAAATGCGCATATAAGGAAGTTGGTCACTTGTGTATATATAGATATATAGAATTGGTTGGCTTTTGTATATGCACATATATGGAAGTGGTCGGTTTTCGTACATGTGCATATACAAAAGTCAACCACTTCTGTATATGCTCATATGTGGAAGTTGACCACTTTCGTATATGTGCATATACATAAATCCATATACGGAAGTTGACCACTTATGTATATGCACATATACAGAAGCCCATCACTTCCATATATGCATTTATACAGAAGTAGTTGACTTTGGTATATGCGCATATATGGAAGTGGGTTGCTTCCGTATATGCGCAATGCACATATACGGAAGTGGTTGGCTTTGATATATGGCCAGCTTCGGTAGATGCGCATATACGGAATCCACTCACTTCTATATATGCGCATATATGAAAGTGGTAGGCTTTCATATATGCACATATATGGAAGTGTCTCGCTTCCATATATGCACATATACGGAAGTGGGCCACTTCTGTATATGTGCATATACAGAAGTCGACCACTTCCATATAGGGAAACATACTTCCATAAACGAAAGCGGGCATATAGGGAAGCGTGTGTTTATTGTCATATACGAAAGTGGGCATATAGGGAAGCAGACTTCCATAAATGTGCATTTACAGATGATTGCTTATGTATATGTGCATGTACAGAAGCACGCATATATGAAAGTCTCCTTCCATAAATGCACATATATGGAAGTTGTCATTCATAAATCGACATGTATGGAGGTCAGCTTATCTATATGTGTGTTTCTGTATATGTGCATATATGAAATCAAATTTCCATAAATGTGCATTCACAGAAGCGTGCATATACATAACCCACCTTTCATAAATGTGCATTTACAGAAGGTGGGTTATGTATATGTGTATTTCTATAAATGTGCATTTATGGAAGTTGGATTTCGTATATGCATATATACAGAAACACACATATAGAGAAGCTTGTGGTTCACAGCGCAAAGTTTGTTACGTCCACAGTAACCCCACCCTCGAAATCCGGAGAACATAGGAGGTTCAAGTATTTCGAGAATATTTGGCTCACAAAGAACAACATGTCGCATAGATGAGACTAGAACCTGGGCGGGGAGGAGAAAAATCCCCACCCCAACCAATTGAGCTACAACCACTTGAAAACAATTTTTTTTTTATTATAAACTCAATGTTTTTTTCTCTCACACACTGAGCTTTATAAACATAGTAGTTATTGCATGAAATCACTCTCTTCCTCTCAACTTAGTCAATATGATATGTTGTACATGACAGGCTATGATATTAGTTATATTTACATGAACTTTATGCTTCAGTCGACCCAATCATGGTGTTGAGTTGAGAGTCGCCCAAATTTTGTCATAAGTTATCTCCTCTGGGATACATTCCAAGCATTTAATAACTATTCATGGTATCTTTCTTTCATGACTGTAAGTGTGATTTTAACAACATTCCATGTTCTATATTTGTATATTTTTAATGTGCTAGTTATTTCTCGCCACTTAATCATTCATATATTCACTATTTAAACATTGTGACTTTTTTGGGACGAGTTACCATGGAGAACAATGCTCTTCATGGTTCGTGGAGGTTTTTTTTACCAAGATATGGTAGGTTATTTATGCAAAGAAGAAAGAAATGAGGGTTTAATCGCACTTTTCTTTGGATTCATTGTGGTATTGCATTTTGATATTTTAAGATGCATGCCAAGGCTTTTATGAAACACTTACATTCAAAGTGTTTAGCCAAAGTATTACATTCATGGATTTTATCTTACAAGAATTTTACATTCATGGATTTTACCTTACAAGTATTTCTTATTTGTCATTTTCCTCCTACACAACTCTAAAATCCAAAATATTATGCAAGAAAGTTCAGGAATAAACTTTATCCATGATGACTCAACACTTCAACTTTAAAGTTTATACTCCAACTCATTCGTAAACTAAAAGAAACACACACCAAAAAAAAACCACATTCCTTCATTTTGTTCTTATGCTTTCATTTTCTTAATAATCCACACATTGTCCAAATAAACTTCCACATAACGAAAACACCTACCTTTATTATTTTACATACCTTAATGTCTTCTTTTACTATTTCATGGCATAAATAAGCATATGTTATCTTGTAGAAAAAACAACATCACAAGAAATTGACACCATTTTTCTTGGCCTTAATGTCATAAAGTATTTGTGTCATATCATTTTTTCTTTGACTTTTCTTACAAAAATACATTCACAATATATCCCAACAATTATTTTATAAACATACACAATTATAACTATGATCACAAGGCATTAATACATATCAATATTTTCAATAGTTTATAGGCACACACAATCAACAATGAATATATGTCAACATTTATTTTATAAACATACACAATTATAACTATGATCACAAGGCATTAATACATATCAATATTTTCAATAGTTTACAAGCACACACAATCAACAATGAATATATCCCAACATTTATTTTATAAACATACACACTTATAACTATGATCACAAGGCATTAATACATACCAATATTTTGAATATTTTACAGGCACACTCAATCAACAATGTGTGTTGATTGTGTGCCCCCTATATTCATATCTTATATTTCCAAATTTTATTGTCATTGACAAACTTTTCACATCTAGCTTGTTATTTCTTGCATATAGTCACATTCCCTCTACTTTGAGCTCTATAAACAAAAATAAATATCATAGTATAATGATTCAATTAAGAAAATTTTTCCAAATAAATTATATTTGGATAAAGAAATGCTTAAGCTTCCTTAATTTTGTGTAGTATTGCATTGTCTGAATGTACCTTCATGATGTCCTCTAAGTATTGTTGAAGCAGTCACCATATTTATATTTGTTTGCAAGTATTTGACTTATCTAAGATATAAAGTCCTTGTGAAACACAACCTGATACCTTCAAATTATGAACAAAGGTTGCAAAACTAAATCATGCACATTTAGCATTTAGGCCTATCGTAAATAAAATTACTTGCTTTGATCAATGACAATAAAATGGATAGGGGTTTGTCCATGTATAAAACCTAGTTTGAAACCTAGGTGGACATAAAGATTTAGAATATTTTTTGTAAAAAAAAAGAGAAAATATTAAGTATAAAAAAAATATGTCAAGGCCAAAGAAGAATGAATATTATCAATGACAATATGTTGGAAATACAAAAGGAATAAGTCAAAATTAAATTTGGAAAGTTGCTTAGTAATGGACATCAGAGCAAGTTCCAAGTGTTGAATACCAAGCCCATACCTACTACTAGGATGTTGGGTAAAAGAAGCGTTTTGAGCAAGATCAACATAAAATGAGGTTGTTGTATTACATCATCGAAATTTGCTATCAATTCAGCCAATTTGTATAACCCTCTTCCTCCCATGATAAATTTAAAAGTTCCTATCTAAGGATTGGTGAAGAATGCTTATGGTTTTTTATGGATAAGAGGAAGCTATATTGGCCAAAGGATACATAGAAGGGAATATTAAGGTGGAAGGGGTTGTGTGAATATAGCTAAATCTTAAGAGATTTAAGACATAAACCACTAATACAAAAGTTGCCAGCTTCCACATATGAGCATATACAGAAGTGGTCGAATTTTGTATATGCACATATACGAAAACCAACCACTTTCATATATGTGCATATACAAAAGTTGACCATTTCCGTATATGTGTATATTTTTCATATATGTGCTTATACAAAAGTGGTTGGATTTTGTATATGTGCATATACAAAAGTGGTCAGCTTTTGTATATGTGCATATACGGAAGTGGTCAACTTTTGTATATGCGCCTATACAGAAATTGACCACATCTGTATATGCGCATATACGAAAGCCGACCATTTCAGTATATTCACATATACGGAAGCGATTGGCTTCTGTATATGCACATATACAGAAATGGTCGGCTTCCGTATATGATCATCTATGGAAGTCAGCCATTTCCATATATGTGCATATATGAAAGCGTGACCACTTCCGTATATGCGCATATACGAAAGTCGACCATTTTCATATATGCACATATACAAAAGCTGACCGTTTTCATATATGTGCATATACAGAAGCCGACCATTTTCGTATGTGATCGGCTTTCGTATATGCGCATATATGGAAGTGGTCATCTTCTGTATATATTCATATATAGAAGTGGTCAACTTCTGTATATGCACATATATGGAATTTGACCACATCCATATATGTGCATATACGGAAGCTGGCCATTTCTGTATATGCACATATACAAAAGATGACCTCTTATGTATATGCACATATACAGAAATGGTCGGCTTCCATATATGTGCATAAATGAAAATGGTCGACTTCTGCATATGCATATATACAGAAGCTAGTCAGCTTCTGTATATGACCACTGAACTGTAAATGCACATATCCGGAAGTCGTCAGCGTCCGTATATGTGCATATATGTAAGTGGTCAACATCCGTATATGCGCATATACGTAAGTGGTCAACTTCTGTATATACACATATATGGAAGACGACCATTTCCATATATGTGCATATATAGAAGTGATCAGCTTTCCATATCGAGGATGGACAAGTCACCTGTGTCACATGTATCATGCGTAGCGTTAAATATCATATAATTCTCAAATTGTTTGTGTTTATGTTTTTGAATTTTACTGCTTTGTACTAATAGTTCAATTTTATTATAAAGCAGTTGTGGGTACTAGAAAGTGTGTGTGTGTGAGAGTGTGGGAGCGAGAGAAATGAATAAAGAGGGGGGATATAAAGTGTGTGTGCGAGAGTGTGGGAGGCATAGAGAGGAAGACAAAGAGGGGAGGTAGAGAGTGAGTGTGTTAGAGTGTGGGAGGGAGAGAGATGAAGACATATAGGGGGGGGGTAAAAAGTGTGTGGTAGGGAGAGAGAGCAAGGAATAGAAGGCAGTAGAGAGACTGTGTGATAGTGTGAGAGGGAAAGAGAGGAAAATAGGTAGGGGGATAGAGAGAGAAATAAATGTAGAAGAGAGGGGTAGATGTAGGAGAGATAGTGGGATGGGGGAAGGTGAGAGAGAGTGCGTGAGAGTGTGAGAGGGGTAGAGAGAAAGACAAAGAGGAAGGGTAGAGACAAAGAGGGAGGAGGGGAGAGGGAGAGAGCAAGACAAATAGGAGAGGTAGAGACAGAGGGAGAGGGAGCCACTTCCATAAATGAGAATTTATGGAAACTAGCTTCCATAAATACACATTTATAGAAGTCAACTTTTGTATATGCGCATTTACGGAAGCCATCCACTTCTGTAAATGCATATGGGGGAGATGTTATCATGCACGTACATAAGGTTATATTAAATAATAATAATAAATAAAAATACAAGTGAACTTAATTACAATTTGAATAAAAATACATAAATAAGCTCTATTACACACACACACACACACACACACATCAATAATACAATTGTCCATCCCAAAATTGAAAATTGAGTACCACAATTTCACATTGAGTACACACACACAAAGGGAACTCGTTCCTTACATATCCTTCAAATTGAGGGAATAACATTATCAAAACAATGAAGGGGAATTGAGCTATCATATTCGTCAAATTGAGGGATTAACATGATCAAAACAATGAAGGGGAAATGGGTGAATAGAGCAATAGAGTTGAGAACACAATTTTTAGGTAAGTTTTTCTCTCATATCCGTTTTAACTCTATATAGCTATTTTTTATTACTAACTATAAAAATAGCTAATAAATTGATTATTTATCAAAAAGTAATGATAACATATAATTATTGCCTGGCTAAACATGAGGCATGTGCACACAAGAGAATATACTAACATTGTTTTTGTTATCAATTAATTAATCATTGAAAAATAACATAATCAACTTAATTATAAAAAATAAACTATTATTATTTTATATTAATTATATAAAACTTTATTTTAATCTATATTTTTAAATATAAAATATTTATATACATTAATTTTTTAATCTTTAAAATTATTAACAAAATCAAATAAAATTAAAATTACATTCTTTACATTAAAGCTTCTCAAAATAACACATGTAACCAAGTTTCTTTTTACTTATATTTATCATATATGAAACCCTCTTTAAATTCATCGACAAGAATTAAAAAAATAATAGCACCAACTAACCTTTTAACTTCAAAAATTAAAAAAAACAATATAATTCAAATAAGAACAGTTAAAAATTATAAAAATAGTCTTTTAATATAACTTTTTCTATAAAACAATAAAATTAAAATAAAAACTTTCAATGCATTTTTTTTTTAATTGTTTTGAAGAGATATAACTAAAATAAAAACCATTCAAAATCATAAATACAATTTTTTTCACCATTTTAATATAATTTATTTTATTTTATTGTAAAATAATAAAATATGGATTCCAATTTTTTAATAAAATCTAGATTACAAAAAGTGAATTCAAAGCTTAAAAAAGTATGCAGAGATGTGTCATTTAAAAATAAGAAAGTGAAAAACTTTAATGCAAATCCAAAACAGTTCCAATATAGGGTTGGAAATGCACTTTTTATGCCAGTGAAAGAAGCCTAAAAAATGCATGTCAAGCGGCAAAGGAAATTGCATTTTGGTCTTGAACGTTGAGACTAAAAATGCAATTTTAAATTGGGACATGACTCTTGGAAACGATGGTGGGTAATGGGCTAAAAATTGTCCTCTCAAACAAGCATGAAATAACATACCCAAATTCAAAATGGCAGTTGAAAGTAAATGTGCGAGCATAAGGTAGAAGGAATCGAAATTTGAGTATTTTAAAAGCTTGAAAGGAGGATTGAAGATGTTATGTGAAAGAAATTTGAAAAGTCTTTTTTTAAACTTTGAAAGGAGGTTTGAAGATGTTATCTTAAAGCAAGTTAAAAATTCTGCATTCTCAAGCTCAGTGAGAACTGGAAAATGCAATTTTTTATTTCCGATTTGTGTGCAAAAACTTTATCAGCTTTGTTGGAAGGTACGTTTTTCAATTATGAAGAAGAGTGCTGCAATCAAGCCCAAAAACTGTGCGTTTTCAAACTTAATGAGAGAGTTGGAAATGCATTTTTTTTTAGCTTATGGACAGTGACAGTGCAACACATAAGCTAAAAATTATGCTAATTAACATTTAAATGATTGAACTAATCCAAAACCATAAATCCAAACAAAAAAGAGCACATGGGTTTTGGATTTTGCTTGAGGCTATTTGTCTAGCGGAAATGAATGTTGAAGTCAAGGTTTCAAGCTCTGTGTTGTGGTGAATTTTGTATTTCCCTCCAAAAGCTCAAACAGCTCTATCTCAAGGAGGTAAAAAACTGTGCATTAATGGCTGCCCAAGAGCTTAAAATCCATTTGAATCCATTCTTTTGCCTGCATCTTTAGTAAACTTGTAACCTGCAAATCTATGAAAACTATGAGAAAATGAAGACAGAAACCAATCCAGCATTCACATAATGTAATGAGAGAAAGAATGGCAGCTTGCAAGGAGTTTAGAGTTGTATGAAAGGATGATAATGGCTTCCTACTATTGCACACAAGCTGAAGGAAATAAAAATGGTACGAAATAGAATCTGAAGCTTTAGATCAACTTAGCCATCTCAACTGCAAGTCTATTTTTTGCTAACAGATATCTCATTTTCTCTTAACCACAAAAAATTGTAACAATGAATTTCAATCTCGTAATCTTACCATACGATGATCAATCATCATCAGCCATGTTCCAATGCTTGCCAAAAACAGAAAATGTATCTCACACAGTCCCATCTTTTAAATTTTCTATGCCTTCATGGAATATAACCCTTCAAACAATCAAACTCCTCACTTTTGAAATGAATGCTTTTCATTTATTGACATTCACCAGCCATGTTGGGCGCGTTTATAAATTCAAATTTCAAATCTTCATCGATCCATGTCATGGGAAGTCTATATATGTATCATCCAATCCAGTGAGCGCGTTTAAAATTTCAAATTGGCCCCTTCTGTCATGGAAAAATGGATGCACATTGCATGCCCATTGCCATGTCGAACAAGTGATGGTGTTGGCATGCGATTTGGAAATGTAACCATTCATGGTATGGCCAGCATTAAACGATGGTTGTATGATGCGAGCATGGCTACAACAGAAACCGAAACAGAAACGGCCCTGGGCCCTTCCAGCGCCGGAGGGAGGATGTCACCGAATTAAGCGTGGACGTCGAGGGTGGCGGCTGGATGGTTATTCTCGATGGGAGGATGTCACCGAATTAAGCGTGGACGTCGAGGGTGGCGGCTGGATGGTTATTCTCGATGGTAGCATGTATGGGCAGTCCGCTGACAGAGTCTTAATGACTCTGCAGCAGGCTGGATATTTCTCGCCGAGATTGTCTGCCAAGAGAATTAGCAAACGTTGGTGTCAAATGCGCTTATGGGATAGGATTTAATGTTTGAAGCATGTTATTCCTCATTTTTTCCCTCACAGTTTCCAAGACATTCACTCTGCTTTTTCCCTCACAATTACGAAGACATTCGCTACTGGGCCTAGATGGTTTGTATCGTGTCTCGACTTCGAGGATATTTTTCCACCATCCGATACTAATACTTGCGATATGTTTATACCATTTTAAAAAGAATATATACCAACGTTAGTGTGTTCACACCTCCTAATGTATTTTCAAATTCGGCGCGGGAAATTGACGACAGATTGACGGGTCTTAGATGTTGTTTGTTTGAAATTGAATGTGGTTTAAAATAAAATTTAAAAAGAGTGAATATGAATCAATTAGAAACTTTCCTTTATATTTTTATTGGGTTTTACTTCAACAGTACAATTTCAGAAAAAATAAAGCGTGGAATTCTTATGATTTATTTTTCTTAATAATTATTATTATTTGGATTATTATGTTAATAATTTACATTTAAATAATTGGATATTAAATTTTGGAATATAATTTGGTTAGATTTTATGAGCAAGTTTAAACAAAAGTAAAGGTAGTAGATTATTTATATAGTTTAAAAGAGTTAAGGTGAGTAGGTTAGGTTATGCTTTTATTATTAGAATGTAGATGGATTGGTGAAATGAAATTTGTTCTTAGGTTATAATAAGAAGTTGAAAATTAAGGAGGTAAGTTGTGAGTGTTTACATGCAAGTGTGTTGTTTGGCTTTGGCACTTGAAAAATTGGAAAAATTAAGTACCATGTAAATTTTTTGTTGTAACCCTGAATTAACATAGATTTTGTTAAGAACTTTGAGAGTATGATTATTTCTACCTATACAAGGTTCATAATGTTTGCAATCAGAAATTAATTTTTTCCTCTATAATCTCTGTCCCTAATAACCGTTGAGATTAAGACATCTTTAAATTTCTAGCGCTATTTATTCTAAGACGAAAGGAGGGAGAGGAGTAGATTATATAGTAGTAGAAGAAATTCCAAGATGCCACATGATAGGAATATCTCATTGTTATTTCACACACATGCACCCACACAATATGTCCCACAAAGTAGTAGGGGAAGGTTGAGCAAGGAAGCATACTCATCCCACAACCTATCAACCATTATGTTAGTAGGAACACCACTCCCTTGTTGTTATCCCTATTGACATAAGGATCATGGCATGTTGGGATGTATATGCTATCATGGATTGGTGCTCACAACTAATTTGAGTAATGCATAAGGAGGAGAGGAGAGGAGATTTTATAATCATCGAAGTAATTCCAAGATGTCACAAGATAGGTATGTTTAAGTGTTGTTTCTCACATGTGCACCCATGCACTGCATCTCACAAACGAGTTTTTCAATGTAAAATAGAATCTCAATCATGGGATATGGGATTGCAATGAATATCAAAGCGACAACAATTACAAATGTAAGATTTGTAATTTTGTGAGCATCACATACACACCAACCAAAATTTAAGAGGATCCATAAGAATCACACCAAACCATTGGAAATGTTAGTAGTGGAGTGAAAGGGTATGTCATCACATAAACTTGGGACATGCACCCCAAAGTCTACAAAATTCTTCAACACTTTATATATATATATATATATATATATATATATAGAGAGAGAGAGAGAGAGAGAGAGAGAGAGAGAGAGAGAGATTTCCCATGTTTTTAGTCGAGAGGACTAATCTCCTAAGATCTGTTTTATGGATTCTTAGGTATTTGAAAGAGGGTGCAAGTATCAAAATTTTGGAGATAAAATGTAGGCCAATTGATAGAAGCTCCCACCAATTTATCATTTAACCACAATGCAACCAAACAATGTTTTGTATATTTTATCCTTAAAGCATGATAATACAATGCTACTCAAATTTAAACTTTCTAATTTAAACCACCACTTATAACCATATGAATTGGATCAAACCGGACAAATTCCATGTTGAGGTTACGCCTGATTGAAAATATGTTTTAATGATGTAGAAATGTGTTGATGAAAGTAATTATATTATATTCCGACTGAGATCTTCTTTCTATGAATTATGTATGCCTATGAAGGATCTATGCCTAGGGAGGAATAGGTGTTGATTTTAAATAAATATGAAGCATGATTTAGTGTCACAATCAAAGTTGATATGATGGTGGGGGATTTTATGAACCATTGAATGGAAATCAAACCAATTGCTCATTCAACCAATCAAAAATCCAACCCCACCCCCTGATTTGTCTAGTACATCCCAGTCTGCTTTTCGTTGTGAATAATTACTTTCTTGCACAAGACATAGGTCAAGCTATGGAATGAGACAATTTCTTGTACTATAAGAACAAACAAATATTCAAACCCATTTGGTCTAATTGAACCGGTTGACTTATTGCCTTTGCCTTAATATCTGTCAAAGGCATGAGCTTCGGTCTTCAACTAGCCTTTTCTAAATGCAACATTCAACAATTACAACATTTTAAGAAAATCTATCTTTTAAATGTCATGAGCCAAGGTGATGGCCGCAATCTCATGCATCAAGTAGACAGGATTTAGGTTATCAATTGTGACAACATTCAAGACCATTCTTTGTTTGAAATCATTGAATTAAACCGATATCTTGATACATCAATCAACAACATCCATAGGCCAATATCGAGTTGTTGTACAATGACAACAATGTATTTATAGCTTTTGAGATCAAACATTACAATGCTTGTTTTCATTGAAACTTATTTACCTAACCTTCAAAAGAACAAAAGTTAGAAATTTAAAACTTCGATTTCTAAATTATTACATTTTGGAATGGAGGAGCAAAAAGGAGAAGAAAATAAATAAATAAAAACCACATAAATCTTATCTACAGATAACATAAACCTTAGAACTAAAACACTATTGTGAAATACAAATGAAACTGCCATATATTTGGTTAAAAAAATTAATCTACTTTCTTTTTATAACATACCCACCTTGTATTATATTTAGTGTTCCCTTTCCCAGCTTCGGGGGTATGCTAGTATTTAAATGATGTTTCCCATCCTAAAAATACTATGAATTACGGGAGTTGTGACATGATAATGACAACAATAGGGTAAATGTTTATTTAAAATAATATTGTCAAAATGATACTCCAATGTATTTAGAAATTAGGTGTAAAATTGTAATATGTAATTTTATTGTTTAGTATAATTATAATTTTATATGATTTAAAAATATTAATTTAAATTTAAATAAGTAAAATTAGTAGTGAAGTTTCAAAGGTATTCGGTATTCACCATGGAACTAGAAGGAAAAAATAGCATATCCTTCCTAGACATTCTTATGACTAGGAAACAAGATGGTACACTAGGACACAAGGTCTTCAGGAAGAAAACTCACACAAAAATCTACCTTCATGCTAAATCCCACCACCATCCCTCCCAAAAGATGGGGGTTCTCAACACCATGGCCATAAGGGCAGCAAGAATTTCTGACAAGGAACATCTAAAAGAGGAAGTAGACCACTTATCTAAGGTTTTTAAGAACATTGGATATAGAGATATAGACATCAAAAAGGCAATGGATAAGAAGGATAGAAGGACTCGTGTCCATAATGATCAAACCTCCAACATAAAGGCCTTTCTTCCCTACATTCGGGGTGTCACAGACAAGATTGCAAAGGTCTTAAAAAGGAAGGAAATTATGACATCCTTCAAACCCCTAATTACTATCAGAAAAATAATGAAATTTGTAAAGGACCCTATAGACCATCAACAAGGAAAAAACATCTACAAGGTCTCTTGTTCATGTGGGAAATGTTACATTGGGGAAACCAGACGATCATTCCAAGTAAGGATTAAGGAACATGCACTAGACATTAGAAATGAACACACTCACACTTCAGCCTTAGCAAAACACTCGCTTAAGACCAAACATCGTGTCTTCCTTGAGGATACCAAGATACTAGCAAAAGAGGATCACTACTACAAAAGACGCTTAAGAGAAGCTCTAGAAATAATCAATCACCCCAACAATATGAACATACATGGTGGCTTGGAGGTGAGTAGCTTTCGACACCTATTAATCAACCAACTTAGGGACCCTCATAGATCAAATCAGGTATGAAACCTACCTTCTTCTCTTTCTTTGCATGTTTATGTTTTATTTTTTGAGTGAGTTCATAGGTTTAGAGGTCTAACTAACCTTATATTACCTACTATAAAATTCTAATTATAGAAACTTATTACTATATATATCACTAATTAAGTTCTATATACCCTATTGTGTATCATAACCCTAATCATATGATATTTTTTTTTTTTTTGTTAATTGGTTCGGACCTTCTTGGCATCGAGATTAACCTTTGGCTTGAGAAACTGCGACTCAAGGGAATCTAAGCCGTCAAAATCAGCCGGGGATCGCACCTAGCCTGAGCCACACCAACCCTTAACATGGTTGGATTTTTTGTCCCTGCAGGTTTTCAATCGGTGACTTTTCAACACGGGGTGGCTTAACAACACACTCCATCACCGACTGTCCTACACCTCGGGGACTCTAATCATATGATATTACTATATATATTAGTACTCAATTTTTATTCTAACCCTATATTCTCATATATATGTATACATACTATTATCAATACTCACTTGTAGTTATGACTTATACATCGTCATCGCTTCAAACCTAAATCATAATTAACCCCTACTACATAGTAACCTAAGCATATTAATTTTTTTTATCATTCTAACCCTAGATTTACTTATATAGATATATATAACATTATTAATACTTATACCTAGTGATGATATAAAAATCCTAATAAACACAAACCCTAAAAACATATATAACCCCCACTACTTAATTTAACTATTAAACAATCATATTAAAATTCATTTAAACCATAGATTTATATACATCATCTGAATAGCTTAAAACCTAAATCATAATTAACCCATACTACATAGTATCCTTAGCATATAATTTTTTTTTATCATTCTAACCCTAGATTTATTTATACATATATATATAACATTATTAATACTTATACCTAGTAATGATATAAAAATCCTAATAAACATAAAACCTAAAAGCACATATAACCCCCACTACATAATTCAACACTGTTAAAAAATCATATTAAAAATTCATTTAAACCCTATATATATATATATATATATATATATATATATATATATATATATATCAACACTTAGATTTAGTTATGATATATCATTAATTATCATTATTTTATTAATTTATATGATTTTAATTTTTTTTTACCTCTCAAAATAAGGTTTATAGACAACTGACTTGGTTAAAATCTGTAACGACCCCTTCATTACGACTACAAGCGAAGCATAAGTGAAATTTTTCTTGTTTTGTTTTTAGGGCAAGAAGGCGACAACGACAACAATTTACCTCACCACTAACGACGAACATAAGCATGCAATCTAGGCAATAGGCAACTATGACTCAATGCACTAGCACAAGAGAAACAAGGTGAAACATGTGTTAAAACAAGGAGAAATGACTATCCACCTGACACAACAGGACCACGCCTACAAGCCAAAAGACAACATCCCCCTCCCGACACAACGACCTTGACGAAAAAGACTAGAACCTCAAGGCACATGAACCAAACGCCTGAAGGCACTCAACCCGTGCACAAAATCAAACTTACAACACTCACACGAAAGGCACTGACTCCGGCCAAGTTATCATTCGCCGCTATCCAAATAGGGTGCATCATGATCCCCTCATCAGGAATCATGTCGTCCCCAGGTGATAGACGCATCAATAACCCTCATGAATAACATCCTATCTGGACCAAGGACTCTAGAAAACTCTGACATGCTAGGAGCCGAATACTAACAGGGAGACTATATCCACACCCCACACAATAGGTCGACAAGACACAAGAGAATGACTGCCATGGAAGTCATGGCTTCGTCAACCACCCGACCCATTCTTCAAGTCTAAACTAGTCAACAGTTACAAATTGTTTTTGACATTGAGTATCCATCGAAATTTAGCAAGTCTAAGTTATAATTTAGTCTTTAACTTATCAACTGATTAACAATTAATACAATCCAATCAGCCATTCTACTTTACACCATAGTCGTTACTTTCAATCTAAGTAACATCACCTTCGAATCAATCGACAATTTTACAATACAATCGAGCATTAATTTCAATCGAAATAACCTCAATTACGAATCAGTTCGGCAATCTTGCGTTATGATTTAATCATTAACTGCCACTTAATTTAGCAAGATTAATCTATACTTTGGTCAATACTACTAAACTCATGTAACCATTAATCACCATCTAAAAGGGTAATTCTAAGTAATCCCCGAAATTACCATCTAACTATCAAATGACAAAATATAACTACATTAGCCACATCAATGTAAAATGCTACAATATCACACTTGTAATCAATTAAATTGCACATGTCGTCTATCTAAGATAACCGTACCAAAAATAACTAGTTGTCTATAACATTAAAAAGGAAACATTGATGTAGAAATTGACATCATTGTGGAAATTAATATTAAGAAGGAAATTGTTGTCCTTTGACATTGCTGTAGCAATTGACATCATTGTTCGACAACACAGGTATTCCAACAGAGGACGAACACCTTCAGTAACCACTCACATAACCAGATCAAAGATCAACACACCGATGTTTTCACGTGGTAAAACCCCTATGGGGAAACATCCACGGCCCCAGCCAACGCGGCC